>JAVJIF010031124.1:0-39995 GCA_038442645.1 Agave tequilana | reverse complement strand
CCTGCTACCGCGGATTAGAATTGAGAACTTGCACATCTATTCTTAAAACTAAAATACTACATTTTGTGTGCAGGAAATCTCAGTTAACAATGGCTTCGTCGAATTGAGAAAATACTAACCGTTATGGATGTAATGAGAATCAAAGAGTGTCCTTTACCTCCTTCATGTTTCAAGGTGAGGCGGAACATTGGTGGGACATGGTTAAAGGTGGAGCTAATTCCTTAGGGAGAAAGTTTCTTGGAACTTTTTGTTAAGAAGTTCACGAAAAGTATATACCGGGGGTAGCTAAAGATAAACTCACACTAGAATTCAGGAACTAAAGCAAGGACAAATGTCTGTCAACCAGTATGATGTCAAGTTTCACAATTATCAAGGTACGCAGCAGGGTTGGTACGTGAAGAACAGAAAGAACTAAAGGTTCGTGAGGGGATTAAAACCTGAAATCAGAAGCAAATTAATTCCGTTTCAACTCCAAATCTATATTCAAGCGGTGGAGAAAGCATTGGAAGTTGAACGGGATATATTGGAAAGATCAGGAAGTCAAGGCCAGGAGTTACCCCCTTCTAAACGCCCCCACTATCTATCTGGAGCACCTGGCCCCGATATGTCAAACCACAGATTCATAGAAGTGCGGAGTCCTCGGTAGCATCGGCTTCTAGATCAAATGGAGGTACATGGCATCGAGTGGGATTCCCTCGAAGACCTCAGACTGTACTTTCTCACCGTCCCGATTTGCAGGAAACTCGTGTGCCCATATGCCATTTGAACCATGCGGGCAGTTGTGTTCTGGGCAAACAATGTTTCTCCTGCGGTCAAATGGGTCACATAAGGAAGAATGTCCGATCTTACAAGGACCCAAGTACGGGATTTTTGGACGGAAAGACGAACTGGGGGCACTGTCCCATTTCAGGATCAGCAGGAACTTTCAGGCGACCGTTCAACACACCCCGACCGGCGGAAACTCAGTCATCAGTACAACAACCTGGAGCTCGGCGGGAGAGGAATGCTTGACTCAGCAGGAGTCTCGAACATCAATGTTGTGGTGAAAGGTACAATCAATTTAATGGAGCATTTTGCCCGAGTATTATTTGACCCCTGGTGTCACATACTCTTTTGTCTTCTCAACGTTGCATCCAAACTAAACATGAAACCTAAATCATTGAAATTCTACTTGTGATATCCTCCTATAGGAACGGATTGGTTACTAATATGTACTATTAGGAGAGTGAGATCATGATAAGAGAAGTAAAAACATGGGTGAACCTCGTAAATTAGAAAGATGGAGTACAATGTTTATTTTTAGAAATAGATTGATTGTTAACCCGCGTTGCCAATATAGGCTGCCACAAAAAGGGTGCATAGCTATGGTGAACGAGTACCTCAATTGTGTTTCGGAGGGGTTACACGCTTACCTCCGGAAGGAAGATCGATTTCTCGTAATGTCATTTGGACAAACCATCACCCCTGCAACATTTATGGACTTGATGAATAAGAATATTACAACCATATCCCGATCAATTTGTGATCATATTCATTGTTGATGTAATAATTATCCCAAGAGTAGCAAGGAGCATAAAGAACAATTGAGAAATAGTTCAGATACAGGAAGTACTTGAAACATTTGTATTATGCAGAGATCCTCGCTTTTTATCAAGAGTCTAGGTGAGCTCTTCCAAGGCCTTGGGGATTAGATTATATCCTAGTACCGTGACACACTCTCAGACTGGTGGCCAATCAGAGAAGACTATTCAGATATTAGCAGATAGTTGAAGCATGCATGTTAGATGTTGATAACTGGGAGAAGTATATACCACTAATGATGTTTGCGTGTAACAACAGCTACCTATTGACCTTGGGATGCAACCATCGAAGCTCGATATGGTAGGCAGTGCAAGTTCCCCCAATTATTGGGAAGGGGTTGGAGAATGAGAAAATTTTTGGGCCCTGCTTGAGTGCATATAATAGAATTTGTAAAGACTACTGAGAACCAGAAGTGGATATACGAATTACCTACCCACAACTTTTCCAAGGTACATCGAGCTTCGGGGACGAAGCTTCCCTAAGGGGGGTAGAATGTAACAGCCCATTTTTTTTATTAATTCCTAATTATTAAGCATCAGTTAGATAGGAGAAATTTTTTCTCTTTGTTAATTAAATACCTATAATAATTAGGATAACCCAAGAATAATATTTCATCCTTATGAGTTATGTTGATTTTTTGATTTTATGGTGTAAATTGGTATATATAGATAGGAAATAATATAAGTATTTATGCCAAAATAATTATGATATTAGTATATATGGGGTGTATTTTTATTATTTCAAATTGTTGGTATATCTTAAAGTATTCCCAAATGTTAGTATATACCAATCAAATACTAGGTAATTGTATTAGAATTTTTTATTTCCTTAAGTTAGTGGAATGAGTTAGGTAGCATGGTTGGGTGAAGGTGTAAGGCTAGGATCAATTTGATCCTAGCCTTGGCCAGTGGCAAAACTTGAGGGAAGTTCCTATTGCAATAGCCAGATTATCAAGGGCCTTTTTACATAATAGTCATCTCTTACGTAAGGATCTGAGAGAGAGAAGTTTCTTCTTCTCTGTAAAATTCAGAATTTCCCCAAAATCAAACCCTAAATCCTCTCAAATCTCTCTCAGATCTCTCTCACAAACCAACTCTCTCACTCACTCTTCTTTCTCTCTCTCTCGCGCACCCCCCAGCCGAAGCCAGGGGGCGCCAACGCCGGCCGGCGCCATCGCGGCCGCGCAGCCGCGCGGGAGGGCGGCACAAGCCGCGCGGGAGGGCGGCGCCAGGCCACGCACGCCTGTGGGGGGAGGGGGTGTCCGTTTGGCCGTAGGAAGTGAGGAAATTCAGTTTTGGAATATTTTTATAAGGTAAAACTCAGCCCTAATTCTAAATTTTGTTCCAACTATTTGTTTTTTTTTTTAGAGATTAAAAATTGGGTAAAGATAGAGTAACACTCAATTAGTTACTCTCATGATGATGAGTAGTTCATAAACTAAAAATTTGCCTTGTTGTGTTACTAGGTTTGAGTGAAGGAATTGATCAAAATCGCGGTGGGAATCCTCATATCTTGGTGAGTAAATTTTCATACTCACTTCACATAATTTCATGAAGCTAGAATTTGATAAATTATGTATTAGATTAAGAGGAAATTGAAGAAGGTATAATAGAATAGTGTAGTATTTATGTAAATCATTTTCGTTCGTGGGATTGGTGATTTATTTACTCTCTTTTCATTAGAGGGATTTTAGGGAAAGTAAAATAGATTAATGTAGAATAGCATGTAAAATAATTTTACATGGAATTGGTGCCACAATTATTTTTATTAAAGGTAGTTATATAAATTATTGTGTTATGCGTTCATAAAATTTGAGTTAGTTAAGTAGTAATAGTAAAGGGGTGGTGATGGGTATGTACTAGAATGTAAGGGTATTTTAGTAGTTGTGTTACAAGCTAGGTATGTGAAATGCTTAAGTCACTAACTATAATACCTTGGTATCCCACATGAATTACTTTGTATTACTTACTATGGTAATACATGTATTATAACATGATAAAAAAAATATTGACGACATGTGAACAAGTCGATTTTGTGATTTTGTCAAAACATGTTGATTATGTAACCTACGCCATAGAATATTTTTGTCATGCAATATATGTGTGGATCGCTTGTAGAATTTATATGTTGTTATGATTGAATAGATGAATGATATGTGAAATGTTGATTATGTGATCTTGTCAAAACATACTAATTGTGTAAAGTGATGAAATGACATAAATTGATATGACATATATATGAATGTATTGATTGTGGGATCTATACGTTAGTATAATGAATCCCTATATTTGCCAATTAAGAGTAGGAAGAGGGAAGACAGTGGGAAAAGTGAGGTTCCATCTAAAATTGTAGGAAGGGGTCGGCGGGAGCCGGTAGGAGGAGAAGACGGTGTAAAAGTATGTTGATCATTGTAGGAAGGGCCGGCGGGAGCCGGTAGGAGAGAAGACGGTGTTATGAAAGTAGTTTATGTTTGTCACTGTGAAGGGGCCGGCGGGAGCCGGTAGAGGAGAAGACGGTGAAGTTCATGTACTCTTTTGAATGTTGTGGTAATGAATGTTGTTTGTAAATATGTTTGTGTTTACCATAACTTAGGAATTATTATGGTTTGAATTATGTTGTGTTATCAAACGTGATAAAGAGAAACTATTACTACGTCTTGAACCATCACATAAGTGTATAAAGTAGACCAAAGAATGCTAACATATGTTTTCAAAAAAGGTCTCCTTAGATTCCATAAAGTATGTTGTGGTATTATATCATGTTGTTATCATTTATAAAGTGTTTATGAAACTTACTCGCTGATCCGTCGAGCTCATTCCTTTCTTTGTCTTCTCTTTCAGGTTTGGATAAAGGTAAGGGCATAAGGTAGCACGAATTAGTCATGAGCAGATGTCATATGTTTCATAAACACTTATTTTGTCACTATGTGCATGTAATTATGTTTTATGTTAGCATTACCTAGTTGAGGGTGCTATGATGCTACTATCATATGTAAATTTTTGTAATAGTTTTAATTAGAACTTGTGTACTTGGGAGTTGGTGAAGTAAAGTATTGTGATCATGTTGGTAAAATTTTGTGGATTATGGATGCCTCGATGGTTATGCAAGATGAATGCATGGCATAAGTATATTTTGGAGATATTCTTTATTTTTGTGATAGTAGGTCATGTGACCGAATCCTTCATGGACATAAGTAGGCCTTAGAGCCGAAATTACTATTGTTGTATGTGGAGAAAAGTAAAATAGATTAGAGGAAATGCTGCCGAAATTTTCTGGATTTGAATCAAAGAAAAGATTTGGGAATAAATACATATTATGGATCTAATCTTTGCTTATTAGAAACTGGGACCGTTACAGAGATTTTCGGTGGGATACAATTCATGAGGGCTCTAACTCTTATTTACAGCAAGAGAGCCCCAGGGATTTTGAAACCCCAATTGGATTCAAGACCAAAACATGAAAGGAGTCTGAGTCCGTTCAGGAGAGACAGAATGCGTCTGTCGGTCGACCAGGGGAACGCATTTGTTGGTCGACTTGCCCCGACAGTCGACCGGGACCAACCGAGAGCTCTGATGTGCCAGTTGGTTGGCCGTTCCGGTCGATTGTTTCTTTGCCACGGTTGACTGGGCGGTCGATCAGGCAGTGCCTGTGCACGTCGTGTACACCGGTCGACCGGGGCGGTCGACCGGGCTCTGTACTGGCTTGCTGTGATCTCCTTTCTCGCTCCTTTTGGCTTCCGATCTCTACGCTATCTTCCCGATGAGTTTAAAAAACCGTTCCGATGTCCTTTTTATCTCCTCTATCTCCTTTCTCCCTACAATAACAATCTATCATAATTTATAAACATCTAATTTTAATTGTCATGTAATTTATATCGATAATCTATATTTTAATATGTCAGATTTCTAACTTCAAGAAAACTTCCGAGCAGAACGGTTAGACATATGACTTGTAAAGAAGACTTGATTTTATACACGACCATATGATATTTATAATGTTGCGCATATGTGTGCACATGTATATGCATAATAAAACATAACTTTTGCATATATCTATACATTTATATCTATTTACATATATATTTAAATATACTTTTAATTAGTATATTATTTGCTAAACCCATCAAAACCAGTCAAAACCTGTCAGACCCTCTTAAACTCAGCTCGGGCCTCAACCTAAATTCCGATGGGTGGCACTTTAGACTACTCAAAAGCCCAACCGAGAATTCGGGTTTGGATCCAAACTATACAAAAGCCCACCCGACCCGATCGTGAGTACCCTACATGCAATGCACTTGCAAAGAAGCACCCACACCCCCCCCCCCCCCCCCCCCCCCCCCCAAACAAAAAAAAAAAAAACTCACCCCCAAAAAAAAAAAAAACCCAACCCAAAAAAAAAAAAAACCCAACCCAAAAAAAAAAAAAAAAACCCAACCCAAACGATCAAGAATCAAATCAAATGATAATTATCTAGCTCAGTAGTTCTTACAGACCATGATTGCCAAATCCTACTGCAACAAAATCAAGTAGTGAAATGGCAAAGTGGACATTCCTCGTGTGAGTGAAAATGGTACAGACATCAATGCTGATGAAAAGAATCACATCACATGTCTAGACTTTTTTGTCACATTGCAAAGAGACGTGAACTCTTTGGTTGTGGCCTCTTAGTTAATACTTTAGATTTATCTAACATAAGAGACAGATTCATTCAATACTTTGGAAGAGAAGAAGGTGTTGGAAATAACACAACTATAATGCAGATTAAATTAAATCATGGATCAAGAATCATATACATCTCAAGGAATTGAAAGTATATACAAATTAAATACATACCGGAAGCCATTGAAGAAGGTTGGATGAAGTTGAAGAAGACTTTGATTCCTTCCTTTTGCTTTGAACCTGCAAACCCTAGTGCAATTGATTCTCTTTTCTCTGTCTCCTTTTCCTTTCACAAACCTCCAGAAAATCTTTTAGCGATGGTCGTTCTCAAAAAAATGAGCGCAGGTTTTGTTTTCTTTACAGGAGGAGAAAAGTGGGTCGCACATTTGCACATAAACCCCTTGAAATAAACCTTTCCATCATGGTACCCTTTATATTTCAAGAGACTATATAACCATAAAAATGTGACTTTAATATGGGCATAATATTATATCAGTTAACTTTAATAGGAATCCAATGCTAATTAACCTAGGTTATTGGTCCATCTTTAACATGAGATTAACATTCTCCCACTTGGACCATTAACCGATTAGGTTAAAACTTTAGAAAACAAATAAATGAAAAGACTCATTTAAAATCATTTTGACTCCATTGGATTCCATACTGAAAAACTTTGACACGTGATCACGAATTTTAAAAACAACACTGATAAGCCCAAATATGAAATACCGTAATACTGCAATTAGTTTGGACTACCAATGCGAGTCATAGCGGTTATACAACATCCACGTCATACTCCCTTCTATGCACCACAACATTGATAACCCTTACTAATTGAGTCCATAACCATAATGACCCCTGTAATTGTCTTGTAAAGACATTTTCTGTTTAACATACATCCAAACATAATATGTGCACACATAACTGGATAACAGGAAACACAGAAACAAAAACTTTTATTTGTACAATAATGTCAATTACATAAGTACCAAAAAACACATTTACAGATTGCCCAAAAGACCCATTCTTACAACATGTTCCTTGAATGTCTTTGGAGGCAATCCCTTTGTCATTGGATCAGCAACCATTAAAGTGGTACTTAAACTTACAATTGACACTTTCTGTTCTCAACTCTTTCTCTAACCACCAAGTACTTAAGTTCTATATGTCTAGAACCATTAGAGTACTTACCATTCTTAGAGAAGAATACGGCTGCTGTATTGTCACAATATATCGTCAGCGGCTTGGCAATAGAGTCAACTACACCAAGTGCTGAGATGAAATTCCTTAGCCATAATGCATGATTTGAGGCCTCAAAGCAAGCTATGAACTCAGCCTCCATCGTGGATGAAGCAATAATGGACTGCTTCACACTCTTCCACGAGATTGCCCCACTTGCTAGCAAGAAATAAATCCTGAGGTAGACTTCCTGCTATCTGGGCAACCACCAAAATCTGAGTCTGAATAGCCGATCACCTCCAACTGATCTGATCTCCTGTATGTGAGCACATAGTCCTTTGTCTCTTGAAGATACCGCATAACCTTCTTAGCTAATTTCCAGTGCTCCATTCCTGGATTGCTCTGGTATCTTCCCAACATCCCAACAGCAAAGCTGATATCTGGCCTGGTACAAGTGCTTGCATACATCAAGCTCCCAACAGCTGATGCATACGGAACTTTCTGCATTTGACCCTTTTCTAAGTCATTTCTGGGACACTGGCTACCACTTAATCTGTCACCCTTCTGAATGGGTGCAGGACTGACTGAACACATTTCCATATGAAATCTTTCCAAGACTCGGTTGATATAACCTTTCTGAGACAATCCTAGCAATCCTTGAGATCTATCCCTGAAGATCTCTATGCCAATAACATAATTTGCCTCACCCATATCAACCATCTGAAAATTCTTGGTAAGATAGCTTTTAGTTTCATACAGCAAACCAAGATCACTACTGGCTAACAGATGATGTCATCTACATACAGAACCAGAAAAATAAACTTGCTCCCACTGATCTTTAGATATATACACTGATCAACAGTGTTTTCTGTAAATCCAAAAGAGGTAATGGTATCGTTAAACTTTATATACCATTGCCTAGAAGCTTGTTTAAGTCCATATATAGATTTCTTTAATTTGCAAGCCAAGTGTTCTTGTTCTTTAATTGCGAACCCTTCAGGTTGCTCCATGTAGATATCCTCATCCAAATTTCCATTTAGAAAAGCAGTTTTTCACATCCATTTGATGTAACTCCAAATCATAATGAGCTACAAGTGCCATAATGATTCTAAGAGAATCCTTCTTTGATACTGGAGAGAAGGTCTCTGTATAGTCAATGCCTTCTTTCTGAGTGAAACCTTTGGCCACAAGTCTAACCTTATATCGTTCGATATTGCCTTTAGAGTCGCGCTTGGTCTTAAAGACCCATTTACACCCGACTTTCTTACAGTTATAAGGCAATTCAACGAGATCCCAGACTTGGTTTTGGTCCATAGATTTCAACTCATCTTTCATAGCATCAACCCATTTACTAGAATCATTGCATTCTATGGCTTGTGAAAATGAAACTGGATCTTTATTAATCCCAATATCATAGTCAGATTCCTGTAGATATACCACATAATCATCTGAAATGGCAGATCTTCTTTCCCTTTGAGATCTTCTCAAAGCTGCCGGTTGTGGTGGTTCTACAATATTTTCAATGGGAATATCTTCATGGAGTGGTGAACCAACATTAACTTGTTGTTCTGGAATCTCAACTTGATGATCAAGCTGAGGGACAACAATTTCTCTTGAAGGAAAGGGTATTGGGATATTTACCCTTACCACTTCAAGATCTACCTTTCTTGGTTCAGCACTCCCACTAATTTCACCATTTTTCAGGAATCTGGCATTACCAGTTTCAACTATTCTTATACTATGGGTAGGACAATAAAATTTGTATCCCTTAGACTTATCTGGATAACCAATGAAATACCCAGATATTGTTTTTAAGTCTAATTTCTTTTCTTGTGGATTATATATTCTAGCCTCTGCTGGACAACCCCAAACATGTAAATGTCTTAAACTGGGTTTCCTACCAGTCCACAACTCGAAAGGAGTTGTTGGGACAGCCTTACTAGGAACCCTGTTTAAAATATACATAGCAGTCTTTAAGGCTTCATTCCACAATGAATTGGGTACATTTGAGAAGCTCATCATGCTCCTAACCATATCCATAAGTGTTCGGTTCCGCCTTTCAGCAACACCGTTCTGCTGAGGCGTACCTGGCATTGTGTATTGAGCACAAATGCCATGCTTTTCTAGAAATTTGGCAAATGGACCAGGATGTTGTCCTGACTCATCATATCTACCATAAAATTCACCACCTCGATCTAATCTTATGATTTTAACCTTTCTATCTAATTGTCTCTCGACTTCTGTAATGAACACCTCTAGGATGTCAACAGCCTGAGACTTTTCATTTATTAGATAAATATAACCATAACGTGACAGATCATCTATAAAGGTAATGAAATCTCTCTCCAGTAAAACATGGAATGGAGAGTGGTCCGCAAATATCTGTATGAATTAATTCCAGGAGTTCTTTACTTCTTGTGGCACCTTTCTTAGTGTGTTTGGTTTGCTTTCCTTTTATGCAATCCACACACACATCAAAATCAGTGAAGTCTAAGTTATCCAAAATCCCAGTCTTCACTAATCTTATAATTCTATCCCTGGAGATATGCCCCAGTCGCCTATGCCACAAGATTGAGGATTTTTCATTTATTAAGCCACGTTTTATACCAACATTCGAATGCAGAGATAATAAAGATTGTGCAAACTCATCATTCAATGAAATTTTATATAAACCATCACATAAAATTCCATGTCCAACCGAATTGAATTATACATTAAAGAGAGTTTTCCACAACTAAACAAAACAGAATATCCAAAAACATCTAATTTGGATAATGACATTAAGTTTCTTGAAATCGAAGGTACATAAAAAGTATCCTCAAGATCCATCTGATGACCCGTCTCCAAGAGTAGTCGATAAACACCAACATATTCGACCTCCACTTTGAGATGGTTCCCCATAAAGACGAATCTCTCACTTTCCTTCGGTTTCCGGGTTGTAAGGAATCCCTGCATTGAATTAGTTATGTGAGTTGTGGCTCCAGAGTCAATCCACCAAGTATTAGAAGGAACTTCAGTAAGATTTGATTCAAAACATACAAAAGAAAGATTTATACCTTTCTTTTCGAACCAAGCTTTCCTCTTGTTGCAGTCCTTCTTCACATGTCCTTTTCTGCCACAGAAGTAGCATTTGACAGTGAAAGCTTTTTATGACCTTGGCTACTTTCCCCATGGTCATTTCCTTTCTTTGATGGAAATCTCTTACCTCTTTCATATTTACTTTTCTTATGGATACCTCCTGAAGTTACTGCCAACACTGAGTGCTGTCCTTCTTGCCTCAGTCTCACTTCCTCTTGAACACACATACCAGTTAGCTCATTCAAGTTCCACTTATCCTTATGAGTGTTGTAGTGGATCTTGAATGACCAAACTGAGAAGGAAGCGAGTTGAGGATGAACTGTACCAAGAAGGACTCATCAACTTTCATTCCCAGTGATCCTAACTTAGCAGCCTTATCAGTCTTGTTTAGAATGTGTTGCTGAACTCCTCTATTACCATCATATTTCATGGTGGTAAGTTCAGCCATTAGGGTGCCAGCTAATGACTTATCTGCAGACTTAAATCGGTCTTTAACCGCACTTAATAGTTCAGATGCATTAGTTGTAGGAGGGAGTGAAGTCTTGATGTTATTAGCTATGGTCATCTTTATGAACATAAGACTGAGCCTATTAGACCTTTCCCAAGCTTTGGCATGGCTGACCTGTTCTGCTGTACTCTCAGCAGTTACTTCATCAGGTTTATCAACTGTTAGAGCCATATCTAGGTCCAAAACACCCAGTGTAAACTGTACATGTTCAAACCACTCTGAAAAGTTGGTACCCATCCAAGGCCGGAATGCTGGTAGCATGAGTGTGAAGGGAAGTAGGGATGTTCACTGAAACATAATAGGACATTGCTCACATTAGGCCACTAATCAATACAAGTTTTAAATTTAATTAAGATGAACTATTGATATCACTTTGATTTCTCCTTTGGGCGAAACCTAAGCATATCTAGTGTTCACTCTCTTAGGTGAGAACTTTTATCACCTATGTAGGTCTAATATAATTTATGTCACTTAGTTAGTAAGTCATGTTACCTTTGGGTATCCAATTCCACACCACTAAGTTACATAAATTATACTATCCTACCCCGGTTCTTAATTATTTGAAAGAGACTTTCCTTTGGGCCAGTCCCAATCTCCTAACTAGAACCGCCATCGAGAATATTATTGTCTTTAATGTCACTTACATGACAAGTCTTTTATGTAGTTGTATATTCATAAGATTTACTAACCTAGGTCACTTTGGCAACTACTAAATCAATAAGCCTTATGAATACAAAACTAACCAATAATATTCTCTAATCCTTTTATTTGAGTAAAGCCATAATATCTCAATACATTACTTGACCAAGCATCAATCAATACTAACACAATAACTTAAATGTGTAATGTACATTATGATTGATTATTCACAAACATTAGTCGACTACAAGAAAGATTAGTCGACTTGGGTCAAGTCAAGTCCGACTACACACTTGGTCTAGTCGACTAGGGCAAAAGAAATTAGTCGACTATACCCATATTATAAGTCGACTACTAAATTTATCAGTCGACTTTACAATTAATTAGTCGACTCCTGAATCCAACAGAAAGTTCTCAATTCTCGGGTCACCGAATTAGTCGACTTGAAAATATGATTAGTCGACTATACCTTAATTAGTCGACTAGTCATAAATTCAACTAAAAATCAAGTCGACTCCTGCAGCAAACAGCGACTTGCAAACTTTCTGGAAAGGAGATTAGTCGACTAGACATTGGGATTAGTCGACTAATAGTCGACGAAGCAGTTATATAATTGCAGTTCCTGCTTAGTCGATTTTAATCCCAAAATTATCAAAAATTAGGGTTTTCAATTCCTTGATTTTGATCCCAATTTAATTGCATAATTAGAGGAATATGAACATGATATTAGGGCTATTAAATCCTCTACAAATTCTACAATTAAAAGATCAAAAAATTCAATTTTTTTTTATGAATTGTTAATCAAAACCCTAACTTTTCATAATTCCTAAATCCAAGATGTATTGATTCTTTAATCATGGCTCTGATACCAAATGTTGAAATAACACAACTATAATGCGGATTAAATTAAACCATGGATCAAAATCATATACATCTCAAGGGAATTGAAAGCATATACAAATTAAATACATACCGGAAGCCATTGAAGAAGGTTGGATGAAGTTGAAGAAGACTTTGATTCCTTCCTTTTGCTTTGAACCTGCAAACCCTAGTGCAATTGATCCTCTTTTCTCTGTCTCCTTTTCCTTTCACAAAACCTCCAGAAAATCTTTTAGCGATGGTCGTTCTCAAAAAAATGAGCGCAGGTTTTGTTTTCTTTACAGGAGGAGAAAAGTGGGTCGCACATTTGCACATAAACCCCTTGAAATAAAACCTTTCCATCATGGTACCCTTTATATTTCAAGAGACTATATAACCATAAAAATGTGACTTTAATATGGGCATAATATTATATCAGTTAACTTTAATAGGAATCCAATGCTAATTAACCTAGGTTATTGGTCCATCTTTAACATGAGATTAACAGAAGGGTGTTAATATTTTTTTTTAAAAAACATAAAACCGAGATAAAAACTCTCAGTGTATCATTAATAAGTACTTAATGAAATATCCTTAAGAAAAAAATATAAACTTATATGAAATACACACGCATAATTTGATCATTTAAAAGAAAAGATACAAAAAAAAGTTGCTAATACGCTCTCAGTTGTCAATTAATTTTCAAAGAAATCATAACACTCAGCTGTATATACTTAAGATTCAAAAAAAAAAATCCAAGAGAGTGATAAAAAGAGGAAGCAGAAGCAAGTAAAATACCAAAACGTAGAAAAAGATTGGAGAAGAATAAGTTAGAACCAAAAGATTTAAGGGGAAAAAATTATGAATGCTTTTGTTAGAGATATTAATGACAACACGTGACTCATGTGAATTAATGACAACATCTTTCAGATGTAGAAGGTAGAAATTCTTGATGACCTTACTATATATCAAAAGTGGTGAGTTGGACAAAGTTATGAACAACTTGCAATCATTTCTTGAAGGAACCACATGGAGGAGTGCACTGAGGTGTATTGGTTACTAAGTTTGAATTCAATTTGACCTAAAATAAGAAACCCCTAACGGAGTATTAGATCCAATTTATTAAAATATTTATCTAATACCTCCTTGCCCAATGTGGAGCTAATCACATATTTTTTACCGTTTACAAATTTATTAATTCCTCTCTATCTCTCTTCATGATAAGCTCTCAATATCAGTTTTTTAGCTTATTTTCTTTTTATTATGTACTGAAAGTGAAGTGAGAAAATTCTAACGTTTAGATGATGCCAGCGCAATTTTATTTTACTTTTAAATTTTCTCAAAAAAACAACCAAGAAAGAGAGAGACTGAAAAACTAGTGAATGGCTCACAGTAAACCAACTTTTCACCATTTTCTAGACAGCCACTGAGAAAAAGAGGGGCCAATCCATGCATGAAGGGAGGAGGTGGTGAGGACCACCCAATGCAATGCCATTCTCCTCCCACCACTTATTCTTGTCACTTAAATTGACAGCATGCATATATTATGTTGATAGCTCCCTCTCATATGACTCTTTCTTTATAGGAACTCTCTCTCCTGTTTGTGGGAAGGATAGATTCCAAGATGCCTCCTCTGGGCTCTGGAATTCAACATCTAAAACTGCTGTTGTTTTTACTTGGCAAGCTTTTATAGCCACAAGAATAATCAATCATCAAGATCTCAAGCTAAAATTGTACCTGATAATTTATTAGGTAGGGTTAGATATGGATCCTTAAAAGATTCAAACCCAATAAGGTTAATAAATATTTTGTTTTTTTTTTTTTTTGGTTTGTTCTATTCATTTTAAATAATTCTTTTCCTTCCTAAACATATTTCAGATAAGATCATTTGGTTGTGTTTACATTCTATATTTTTTAAAAATTAAAAAATAAAACCACATAATTGAAAAAGAAAACTTCCAAATTCTATTTGATTCTCAATGAAAACTGTCATATATCAAGACAAATATTAGATTTGAATCATATAAACTCGAAATGGAATCCAATAAATTAAATCATTTGCTTTGGTTTCGCAAATTGATCTTTAGATGTTTTTGGTGGGTTTGGATCAGCTCAACACATCTTAATGAATTAGCATATGAATCTTACATTGTTGTTCACATTTTCTTTAAATATATTGGACCTCTATTTGTAAGCATACCATCCTCTCAGTTCAAAATCGAACTTATTCAATTATTTGGGCAAATGTCACTGAACCCTGGCTTAAAAAAATATATGAGCTTGTCTTGAGTTCAAAAAAAAAGGACATTAATATGTATGTTTCTGTAGTTGAATTGAAATGAAATGATTATTTAATAAAATACTAATAATCATAGTCAATTTGATTGATTATAAGGTCCAAAGAAAAGCTTTTATTAGAGACAAAGGCTTAAGACTGTTTAATTCTAATTTAAGGTAATAGTTCAACATTCCAGTTATAAAAAAAGTATTAATTCCACAATTTCATGTATAAGCCAAAGAATATATTAACACGAATCAGTAACTAATTAATCACTTACTAGTGTTGTATATATATACTGTATAAAATGTAACTTTGATGCCCTTTTCTTTCTAGAATTTGAATGGTCCTGACTACAAAAACATCATTATATGCTTCCGTAATGTGACCCAAATGTGTTCCCTAACAAATTTTTGATTCATCCTAAATAGTCTTCAAATTCAAGGATGATCTCTCTCTCTCTCTCTCTCTCTCTTCTCTCTCTCTCTCTCTCTCTCTCTGTAATGTGACCCAAATGTCTTCAAATGCAAGTTATAAAAAAAGTTTTGATACAGTTGCAAGAACTCCAAGAATGAGGTGAGTTTTTTCTCCTCTTTGAACGTGCGGAGAAAGTTCCTCTTAGCATATTTTGTGACATGTTTCAAAATTTCTGACTTCTTGTTACAAGTTATATTTTTCACAAAGTCTCTTTAAGTTCTATTTCGTCATTTCATTTCATTGTGAAACTATTTGTCTTTTTTTTCCTAAATAAAATAAATATTTTCTTTTATTTTATCTTTCTCAAGAGAAAAGATTTCTTTATTCTCTTGAATTTGACTCTATAATCAATAATAAAAGAGTGAGATTTGTCGGTATATTGGATTCCGACTTTGTTAAAAATCAAAAGAGAAAGAAAAGAAGAAGAAAGAGACGAAACATTTACCCAGTATCATCAGCATGAGACATAATGAGATGCAAGACATCAGACATACACAAAAATACATGGTTTCAGACAAACATGGAAAGATCATGTATGTGTACATGTTGCATGTGCACATGCATTCTTGTATGTATATATATGTATGAACGACAAAAATGTATGTATTTTTCCTTTGAAAATGGGATATCTACAGTCTCATGTATGTCAAAAATTAAAATTATAGCAAACTCTTTAAGAAAACTTGTAGATAAATCTTGAGTGGATTTTTGAACCAGACTGGATTACTAGCATCCTTGGGCTGACTACACACTATATATTGAATTGATTCGGCCCAATTGTCTTCAAACCCAATTATAAATGTCGATGCTACAGGCCCAAGGTTATTAGATCAGCCTGTCAAGGGCCCAGCAACCTGATCTCTGCTTGCCAGGGAAAAAGGCAAAAAAAGGGGATTTTTTTTTTTTTTATCAACAACCAATTTGTAACAGACATTATTATTATCTGGACACAAACCTTAGGGGATAAACATTAACAGTGCAATAGAAAATTCTGGAAAACATAGTATGTTATGAAAAATTAATATTAAAAAAAAAAAGAACATCCAAATTGCAACTATGCAAATTCCAAAAAATAATTATAAAATCATTAAAAGGAGAATTTGGAACCATTTTTCAAGGGCATCAGATATAAATGTTTATGACAGGAAAATAAACAGACACATGTCTATATTTGAAGTCATGCATAGAAAATACTCAGTGAATTGTGTCTAAAAGGGGGAAAGTGAAATAATTAGAACAAAATTAGCATACCTCAAGATTGAAGATGAAGATAAAGGTTAATTATACAATCAGCATCATTAAATATCATTTCAATTTTTTGTTACCCCTCAATAATGATTTATCTTTTGATATGAACTTTGAGGTATCTCTCTAATTAAGAAATAGGTCAGAACAAGCTATAACATGAGCAACATAAATTGATTGACAATAGATTGATCAAGACACAATACTACTTTATGTGATTCTTTAATATCAACACCCAAGCAAGGTGAAGATCACAGCAAATATATGTGCATACATATAAATATATTGAATCCACCAAACACCGGATAGGTAATTCCCTCACCCCTCTTGAATTCTTCCAAAGAATGTGCAGGTCAACATTACAGTCAGAGCAACAACTCAAGGTAAAAAGGATTGGAGTAGTTGGAATCATCATTTAAGATAACCTCAATCCCATAAACCAAATCAATAGTATAGTTTGGATACTCGTATACAATACTCTTAACATGAATGACAAGTCCAGATACAATCCTTGATTCTCGACATGTAGATATAAGAAGCAGATATCGCAAAAACATATTTTTATACTGTTATCCGAACTTTCCCAACAACCACATTTGATCCAGAGAAACGTATGGTACATGGAAAAAGATCATGCATGTACATGTGCATTCCTAGGAAGGATTAGGTCCTTGGTTAGTTTATAATAAGACCTTAATCATGCATTAGAACATAAAAATATTAGCAATGAGTATTGGACCATCCTACTTAAAAACTTTAATAATGGGATTACAATATCTCACAAATATGAGGAATGCCTCTATTGTGATGTTGCTACTTCTAACAATCATTGAAATATATATATATGCATCATTGAAATAAAAAGTTTTCCATGCAGTGACATAAGAAACTTCATGTGGTATCCAACAAATGGGGCAGGATTAGGTGGTGAAGCTCCCTTTCATTGCCACTAAACCTTTTCACAGTTCTTTGACAACACATAACCAACCTAACTTTTGATCAAGACTTTTGCTGCTGGAAAAAACAGCTGTAATCGCTTAAACATATGATGGGGCGAATAAATGGGTCTGTAAATCTGGGTCTCAGCAGTCAATTTCTTGAAGGAAAAGGTTGTGTCAAGTTCACCTGCTCACTAAGAAAATTAATGAGGCATGAGGCTCTCATTAGGGCTATCATTAGCGAAAACAATGTGTTGCGTGCATGGGATTATTATTATTATTATTATTATTATTATTATTATTATTATCCATATGATTTAATAAAGATGGACATATAATCTAAATGACAGGCTGCTATGTGTTAACTAAGCTTTTGGTGTTTCCTATCATTGCCATTGTGTTAATCTGTCACCCTTTGACATGACAGCCTAGGTCAACTCCCTAACTACTTGAGATGACAACTTGTCTCTCTCTCTCTACTCGTTCATTAGCATCGCTATTTTTACATTGTTAGTGTATAGTAATTTCTAAGCCTCATAATCTAAGTTGAACGAAACTAAAGCTACAAGAAAACTGAAACAAGGATACAATAATGAATTTATAGTATTTGGATGTACTCTGATTTCACAAACTGAGATTTGATAATTTCAGGAAAGAAAACTTCATATTTAATCCAAAATTGTATAATCCATAGTATTGAAAGGTGGTGAACTTAAACATGTGGTACATGGGTTTGATTCTCTTTTATTCATCATGATTTATTGTCACAAAGTCTTTAACATCAAATGTTTGTTTCATTTTTATTTCTTTGTGAAAGAAATATACTACTAATTTATATACTATATTACTTTTAGTGAAGAAATAATTTATTTTGGAATATTAAGGAAGAATTAACTGTATTAATGATATTAATATTTTTAAAGTAACTTTAATAATGGTTAAGTATCATGATATATAGTTTAACTACTAGACTTTTGAAATAACTTTGTTGATGGTTTAGTATATGATAGTGTGACCTCTTTTTTTTTTTACAACAATTATTTATCAAGGCAAAAAATTAAATCTATAATTATCATATTTAAAACTAAAATTGTACCACTACCGCTTTCATTATTTACTACTCTACTAATGGTTAACTGCTTTATTGTTTATCCTGCAGGCTAACATAATTACTATATTTCCTATATTAGTGCTACTATAAATTATTTACTATTCTTATGTTAATTCAATATAACCTTTAAAATCATTTCCTATATTCAGTGACAACCCCACCTCCCCCCAAACAAAAAAACCCACCCACCCACCCGCCCACACCCACACACACACACACACACACACAAAAAAACAAAAAGAGAAGGCCCCATACCGGGTAATTAATGCTAAAATTCTGACTGACTACATAGAATTATACCTGATTTTCTACCAAAGGTTTTTTATATTTTGTCTCTAAAATATAAGAATTAGATTCCTATACTAAGAAGTATAGCTATATCTCATTTCCAAACAGTATGCAAGTTTAAACAGTACATAAAAAGCTGATAATAACAGTATATCTCTAATGGTTGCAGGCAACAAAGTTTTCAATTAAAAAAACAAGTTAGACTGGAAACAAAGCAAGCAGAGTAAAATGGGAGATAACAAGAAATATAGCAATCCAAACCAAGTATATATAGAGAGAGGAGAATTAAGATAGCAACTGTTTGTACATACACAAGTTTTTAACTGTCTGTATATAAATATATGCACTGCATTAGTGTCAATGAGCAGCCCATTATGGAACACTAATAGCACTGCAAACAAAAGAAAAGGTTTGGTGCAGCTCCATGCACCCACTTCCCAAGCCCCCTAATATACAAAATCTATATAAAAGAAAAGAAAAAAAAAATATTTTTTTAAAAAAGTAGTAAAAACTCAAGGAAACTCAGTCATAAATGGGTCATCAAGCAAGAGCTCAGGCCAGAATGAAGAGATCCCACTACTCCCCTCACAGCTGGAGGTGCTGCAAGCATCTCCGGCCGGGTTGCCCACGGAAACATCAGTGAGCGGGGGGAGACCCTCCAAGGGTGTTCTTGGGGTACTGTTCTCCCCTTGGCTCAACAAAGTAAAACTCGAAGAGCCTTGGATCGTGTCATTGCTCAATGGCTGCTGCTCATAGCAGCTAGGCATGATTTGGAGCTCAGCTGGCAATCCATCAACACCCTGGCCAAGACTCGATTCAGGGACTGAACCGAAAGAACAAGTGACCGGGGACTGGTTCAATAAGCCCATGGCTTCTAGATCATGAAGAGTTGACATACTGTTTAGGACTTGATTGTTGCTGGTAGGGTTTGCGGAGCCTTGAGCTACAGCTGCGGCCGACTGGAGGAGGTACTGAAGGTACTGGAGCTTGGCGGTCTGCACAGCCTCGGCAGCATGGAGGTTCATGGAATGATCATCCCATGGGCGGCGATCAACAAGGTCACGGAGGTTGGCAAGGGCTAGAAGGCCTGGCAGGGCTGAAAAGAAGTCAGTCCTGGCCTGTGGGTCATCGGATCGAACCCCATCTGGATCAGCTTCTTCTTTAGATGGGTGTTCCAGAAGTTCTTGATCTCATTATCAGTCCGGCCAGGGAGGTGTGTGGCAATTGCTGACCATCTGATCAGTTCAAGTTAAGGAGCTGGTTTAGTTCAATTGAAGAAAGAGGAAAATCTTATATAACATGAATTTGGGCAATGAATGAATATCTGTGATTACTTGTTTCCAAGGATGGAGTGCAGATTGAGAATGGTTTGCTCCTCCTCTGGTGAGAACTTGCCTCTCTTGATATCTGGCCTCAAATAGTTTGTCCATCTCAGTCTGCAACTCTTGCCACATCTATTGAGGCCTACATAGAAAGAACACGAACAATAGAAAACATGAGGGAAAGAAAGGAAGGACACAAATAATAGTAACCAGAAACATATGTGTGCGCGCGCGCGCGCGCGCACCAGCAAGTCTTGGGAGGGCTCTCCAGCTGCCATGGCCATGCTTTTGGATGTAATCAACAAGTTTCTGGTCCTCTTCAGGGTCCAAGGGCCTTTCTTGAGGCCATTCTCATCACAGCATGGAGATCTCCCCATTGAGGACTAGGAGAAGAGTAGGGTGGGAGAGTTGGGGAAGGCTTAACTGCCTACTCTCGCTTGGTGGATCTTAACTTGGCCACCAAGAACATGGCTGCTCATTTATACACTTGGTGACCTTGGTCTCTCACATTATTTTAATCCATGAGAAAACGACCAATCAGACCAAGAGTGACTTGGAATTACGATATCACCCATCTTTTCCTTCAAAATGACACTCTTAGGGTGCATTCAATTTAGACTAGTGGAGACTAACTTGCATAAATTGACTTGTCTTAGAATTATGAGGGCATAAACTCCTAGTGAATTTTTTTTCCTAATATGTTCTTCTAAATTAATCTCATTCTTTGAATCAGTAATGTGTACAACTACAGCCCTCTTCCCAAATAGGCAAAGAATTCTTTTCGCTATGTTGAATGGTTTGAGATATGGCTCGAACTTGTGACCTCACTCTGACATGCAAAATGCTTACAAACTCTTCTCTTAAGTTACTAAAAATTAGTCTCCCGAGTTCAGTTAGAATTTCCTCTTCTAGCTTTAAGCTTAGGAAAGCGTAGCAACAAAACCTGATCAGCTTCAGTGATCGCTTAACATAAGGAACAAACCGTATTAATACACGGATGCCTGCTTATGAGTTTAAACAAACAAATGTTGGATCCATCATCATCATAATCACTGTAAATTAAATATTATTAGCGGCAAGCAGCAGATAACCACTCAAAATATTGATGATAAATTCCCAAGTTTGTAAAAAGGTATGTATGCAAACTTTTTCTATGATAGTACAATCTTTTCACAGCAAACTACTTTTTAGTAAGGATGGGCACAAGTTGTAAAGAAGAAAGAGGGGACTAGCAAATTATGGATTTGTTGATATCCTTGCTTTAGATAGAGTAGTAATATCACATGCATACCACATGCTTAAGCTAGTTTCTAGGAGTTACGTAATCAATGCATCAGAGCCATCAACTAGCTATCAAAATGCATCAGTTTTGTTTTTTTATTATTTTATTTTATTATTATTTTTTTTTTGGGGGGTTGGGGGGGCTCAAAGTGGTGAATCCCTGTGCCCAACCATCTCTCTCTCTCTCTCTCTCTCTCTCTCTCTCTCTCTCATTTCTTCTTATATCAGTATCTCTACACCATGCACAGTACTGGCAATATATTCAGCACAATGTACAGGCAAGTGGAGAAACAACACAGTTTATAGTCTAATCATAGATATGCATACATGTTCCCAATGTATACCTAAACACAATAGTATAAACAGCCTTGTTCTGGATATTCCTCACACATGTAGAGAATTCCTGTAATTAGCTGTTGATTCTTCCAGCAGCTGAATGATTTGCATCAATCGCCGTGCATTCTCAATGTTAACTATATAAATTTTTGCTTACAATCAATGGATCTACATACATCTTAACTTCACATAAATCTTTCTAGACATATGGATAATTACGTGTAATACAGATATTTTGCCTTTCCTAATACTTCTGGTACTAAGTATCATGTGTGATTGTTGCACACTCAGTCTATGGAAACAATTGAACACTCTTTCTTTTGGGAATGGGACAAGTTCCAAGACCTCTTTAACAGGATTACAGTGGTTCACTTACCCTATCCAACTGGCAACAATCAAGACATCCACTATTTATTGAGGAGAAAGGGCGGAAACAAAATATCTGGATGATACCACAAAAAACCACTGCAGCATTGACTCTATGGACATGGTGGAAGACAAGGAATAACTGGTATTTTCAAGGGATGCACCATCCAGCTACAGAAGATATAGACTCAACATCAACCAAATCTCAGAACAAATCCAATTGAATCATCCTTAAAAAAAGGAACAAGTTCTTCATCTTGCAATTTGGAATTTGTTTTATATGTTGATCTTTTGGTTTACGATTGTACCGAGCACTTCAGCGATTTTTCAGATAATATTTAACTGTGTGTAGTCTTACTTAACCAATTTAGATATTGACCTTACTTAACCAATGTAGATCAATGGAATCCATGGTCTACAAGACCAAGACCCACATGTAACTATATATATTTGCAATTGAATTGCAAAAAGCACAAATATTATTGCAACATTAATAAAGTTCAAGGAGTTAGTATAACAACAAGGTGGGGCATGCCAGCCATTTGAATAACAGGCATGTCCATATCACCATCTCATGAACAGTGGTTAGGAAGAAAGCCCAAATAATCAAAGTAAGTCCAAATAGTGATAAAGTCCACGTGCCTTTTAAATTCTTAATGCAATCAAGACTAATGCAAAGGGGTGAGGTCATGAAACCTCCCCATGCACGCAACGTACGTAGATTAAAGTTGTAGCCAAAGGAATATTGGTCACCTTTTCGAATAGGACAAATGCAACATCGCTAGCGTCTTCATGTTAGGTTTTTTTTTTTTTTTTTGCATGGGGACTCGGAAGGGCTGAGGTCAACACATTGCTCCCTTTTTCTTCCTTTTCAAACCCTAAAATGGTAGAATCTTTATGAAGTCCACACTGCATAACTAAGACTAGATTAGAGATGAACCAGCCCTTTGATCAAGATCTAATGACCATTAATGATCAAAGATGAAGGGACTTGTCATACTCTACCAAAATATATCATGGTAAAAGTCATGGGTTCATACGGATATACACATCACATACAACAACTTCTACAAGTAAAGAACAATGACTGTTAATTTTTTTTAATCCATGTACTAAACATACATATATACACACACACACACACACACACACACACACATATATATATTATATATATATATATATATATATAGAAAAATGTATATCAGCCCGCGGGCTGAGAGTACTCTCTCAGCCTGCGGTGACGTGGCTCGATTTGTCACCTCACTGACTTGCGGCCCGCTTTTAGGGAGAAGTTAAATTACCAAATACCCCTTATGATAACTATTCCTTATTGTTTATTATTATTTTTCCCCCCTTTTATTTTGCCGCTCTTTATAGGATATAAATTACTTTTCGCCGTATTTCTTTACCTCTTTTTTGAAAGATCTAGTTTCTCCTTTTCAGCCTGGGATAAATTTTTTTTTTTAAAAATATAAAATCTTTTCAGATCAATGTTTTCAGCCTGCGATAAAATTCTACTTTATAGTTTATTTTTTTTATATATAATGTAGTCAGAGTCTTTGGTCGCATTGTACATTTAAACTGCGACCTTAGTCAAAGACTTTGGTCGCAGTGTACATGGTTAAATGCGACCAAGGTCGCAGTGTTGTTGTTGATAAAGATGGCCAGCAACTGCAATTTAAGGTTGCATTATATGGACTGCGACTTTGGTCGCAGTACGTTAAGTAAATGTTTTCCTTTAGATTAACATGCATAGCGACCAAGGTCGACACTGCTGTTTTGGTTTAAGACTGCCGCCAGCAACTGCGACCAAGGTCGCCGTGTTGTTGTTTTAATAAGTGTTGTTTTGGATTAAGTCATTTTTTTGAATCTAAATGAAAAATGAAAAGTTGTCTGTTGTCTGATGCGACTTGGAGTCACTCCGTGAGACGCGACCTGTCATAAAGATTTTATGAGATCTTTTTAACGTCAAGTCTACGTTGACGAACCCGCACCATTCGTTGTTTCCCGAAGCTGTTGTCCACGCAGCGGCTCTTCATTGAGACCATTAAGGCCGACGGTTCTGATTAATGAACCATTAATTATGGTTATTATGGGCTGGCTATAAATAGGGCTCACACTCTCCCTTTAACAGCCCATAATTAGACTGTTTTCATTTGAGAGCAATTGCTCTGAGAATTTCCGCCTTCTTCAGAGTCTCTAACAGGGGCCTGCCTCCATGGATGAAGATGACCCTATGCACGAAGATGACCCAGAGCTTGATTGTCCTTTTTCAGGTTCGCTGGGCCTCTGGGAGTATATTTTGGCCGGTGAACTTGATCGATGTTCGTCCACAAGGGAAGAAGTCATGGTCCTCGACGTCCACAGTTTTTTAATACACGGGGACCTCAATAACACCACTGCTCTTATTCAATAAGGGCTCTTTTGATGTTTAATCTTCTTTGTACTGCTATATTGTAACAGTCAATCTTATTGTATAAGAGATCGTTTTTTGTATCATTTTCACATGCCTGGAGATAAATGCGTGGACATAAATAAAAAGCATATTTGTTTTTTAATAAACTACGACCTTTGGTCGCAGTCATGCATTGCAAACAAAACAACTTGGACCAGAGACGACACTGCGACCAAGGTCGCATAAGACTATCAGTGCAACAGAAAGAACTGCGACCAGGGGCGACATTGCGACCAAAAACTGCGACTAAGCAACTGCTGCGGTGACGTGTCACCTCGTCGCAGTGTTATTGTTGATTAAGACTAAAGACCAGCAACTGCGACCAAGATTGCAGATTATTTTTTTAAGACTGCGGCCATCAACTGCGACCAAGGTCGCAGTGTTGTTGTTGATTATTTATAAGACCACCAACTGCGACCAAGGTCGCAGTGATGTACTGCTATATTGTAAGAGTAAAGACCAGCAACTGCGACCAAGGTCGCTGTGTATTTTATTAAGACTAAACACCAACAACTGCGATCAAGGTCGCAGTTTATTTTATTAAGACTACGGTCAGAAACTGCGACCAAGGCAGCAGTGTTGTTGTTGATTAAGACTAAAGTCCAGCAACTGCGACCAAGGTCGCAGTGTATTTATTAAGTCTGCGTCCATGGTCGCAGTATTTCAACCAATACATAGTAGTAAAAAAATTTATTTAACACAATTAACTTTAGAAAACAGATTTATATATATTTAAAAAGAAAAACAAAATACAATTTTGTTAACTTCTAATCGTCGTGTAACAGCCCCAGTTTCTAATCAACAAGATTAGGCCTACAACAACATTTATCTCCGTTAACCATAAGTTGAGAAAAATTTTGGCAGCATCATCCTTAATATTCCTTTCTTTCTCACTTACAATAATTAAGATTTCGGCTCGAAGGCCTACTTATATCACAATAATTTCGGCACCCACGGCCTACTTATCAATCACATACACCAACTCTTTACCACAAATATGTATCATGACTTGTTTCTTTCCATTGCAAACATAGTCTTGATATCAACATTTCAAGAGTAACAATTTGCATTTCCATATTTTGCCATTAGTCCAAAATTTCCAGGCATACATACCTAAGGGATACACAACCCAGAACATAGTATCACATACAAGACAAAGGTCTTAACTGCTACAAGGATAAAATATACATCAAGTACAACTTAACATATTCTTCAATAAAGGCTCCCATAGGGTCTATCCTACACATATAAGATCATATAGCAAAACCAAAATGATACAACAATACGTCCTGCCATCCATGACTTAGCCTTTCATTAGAGGGGTCCCTTACCTTTATCCAAACCTGAAAAGATGTAAAGAAATTCTAATGAGCTCGACAGCTCAATGAGTAAACCATATCATAGGGGATTAGTACAATGATTTCATAAGGTACACAATTAAGAAGAAGTAATATAGGGTGGTTCTTATAAACGACAGTTTGTTCAAGTTGCATTATTCATTACAAGCTCCATACAAATATGGTCTACATGCCTACTTTACCATAGGTTGCATCTAGCAATATCAAGATACAGAGATATAAAGTATGCGCATGTGTAATGTTTTCATGGGTGAGTCCACTCACATCAACTAGGTTCGTTGTATACATAAGGTGATAACTTAATTTAACACAAGCATTAACAAACATAAATGCAACTTAACAGTCAAATATGAATATCATTCAATCTGAAATGAATTTCCCCGTCTTCCACCTCCTACCGGCTCCGCACGGCCCCTTCCTCCTTATATATATAATATATGTAGATACATAAAGTTTCCCCGTCTTCCCCCCTCCTACCGGCTCCCGCACGGCCCCTTCCTCCTTATGTATATATATATAGATATCAATTCCCCGTCTTCCCCCCTCCTACCGGCTCCCGCACGGTCCCTTCCTCCTTAACACAAAAATACATCATGCAGTGCTAATATACAATATGCACAACAAGCACTTGAAACCAATTTACGTATCATGTCCGAAATAATATGCAACAATGAAAGAAAGATTATATGTATCTGGGATTCACCCCACACCATAAGAACATCATGATCACGTCACATTCATTCCATATGAACATATGCATTATTCCATAATTTACCAATACTTAACAAAATATTGTATTGCAGAAAGGGGTATTTTCCCCGAGCACCTTATTGGACAAGGGACATGCGAATCAAGTTAATTGGTCGCCTATTGTGGAGTGCTACTCGTACAAGTTCTCGACCTTACATAATGCACCATCATAATATTGAATAGGAAAAACAGCGAATTAAGGTATCAAATTGGTTCACTTAGGCTCATTATTACGTTAGAACATATCTCTTTACACATGCATTTCACATCTAGTTAATATAGCATCACCATTACTATGCAACACCCATTGAATCTCTTTTAACATAAGCATACTTATCAAAACAGCGAATCATATAGGTTAAGTACCCTTATTTGAGTTTACATAGTGAGCTAGACATGTATATTACACATTCAAATTGTCACAACATGATGTATGGGCATAAAGACTAGGTAAAACTCCTTATATTTTCATCTAGTATGAATATGTCACAAAAACAATAGCCACTACCCAAGAACAGAAATTTCTACCCTTGAGAGTCATCTACAAAATTTCAAATTATTATTTTTCAACTTTGGATCAAGGATTTTAACCCTAAGAGTTAGGTTTACTCACAAAGTTACCAAACTCTGGAACAGAGGATTGGGCGACAAGGGAAAGCTGATTTAGGCTGCCAGAACTTCTCTACGACTTGTCAGGAAGCTCCTCCTCCAAAATCAGCCCTCTCCTCCCTGGAATTGCCGCGGAATCCCAAATATTGCCGCGGCTCCGCGGCAAAGTGGCAGAGTCCCGCGTGCAGTCGCGGCTCTGCCTGCTGTGAGCCTGAGCTCCTGACTTCCCTCCCGTGGATTTTTGCTTCAGAGCTAATAGGCGTAGAGATTTGGGCTAGAAGAGGTTGCTCTAGCTTCAACTCTTAGATTTTCTAAGGATGAGGTGAAATGGGCGAATTTTGGCTTCAATTTCTTCTCACTAACAAGGAAAATTTTCAGAATTTGGGAGAATTCTCTCCAGAATTTTTGAGTGAAGAAGGTGAAGAGGCAAGCTTGGTCAACCCCTTGGAATTGCAAGACTTAGGTGGTGCATTCTCATGATGCCACAAGGCCAAGGGCTCTCTTGAAAGTACACCTAGAGGGGGGGTGAATAGGTGTAAGTGCTAATCTATGGCTAAATTAAAAAAACTTAAAGCTCTAAATGCGGAAGCTAATGCAAGTGTTGCACAAACTTATACAATACAACAAGTGTAGCCGAATTCCCCTTTCGAGGCTCTGAACTAACTCCTCTTGATTCCCCTTAGAATGGGTTGAGGTGCTATGTGAAGCTCTTGTTGGATGAGTATAAGTTAGTCACACACACAAGCAATCCAAGCAATGTGCATTCACAAACAAGCCAAGCAAATATAGATGAATTGCAATAAGAAATATATGCAAGGCAATATGAAACAATGCTCAAACACAAGCAAGTATATATGATGCTATGAATGTATGATGCTTGTATGAGATGTTTGCACAAATGTAAAGAGTAGAGTTGAGAGAAATTTGATCAATCGCAAACACACAAATATGTTCCGAGGTTCGAGCCCCTAGCTCTACGTCCCCGCCTACACCACCGTGTAGGATTTCTAATCCACTATAGGAGCCCCTAACTCCTCTCTCAACTTACAATGCCACCGAGGCAATACAACACACAATCCACCTCTACCGAAGAGGGATACGGCCCGTAGCCAACCACAACAAATGCCTCTCCTTAAGAGGCTCACAAACCAATCACCCGATCACCTCTACCGAAGAGGGATTCACAAATAAAAGGGTGTTTACAACAAGTGGTTCCAAAACCACAAACTCTCTTTTCTTTCTCTTTTCTTTCTTTTCCACAAAAACAAAGATCCTAATAGTTTAGGATAGAAGATAGCTCAAGTGTGGAAACTAGGTGTTTTGGAAAACAAGCAACAAAGAAAAACACTTGGGAAATTTCTTGTAAAAGATAGAGAATGAATGCCAATACAAAAATCCCAAATTCCAATTTCTTTGATTTTTCCAAAACCCAAATCAATAAAGATGAGAAGTTAAAAGCACTAAAACTTTTTTTTTAAAACTCTTTTAAACTCTGCTGAAAACCAGAAATTTTTCTCTTAAAAACCTTTTCCAAATCCCCAAAGAGATGGAGTTTATATAGGCCAAACAGAAAACTAGCCGTTAGGCTGATGTGGCAATTTTGACAGCCACCGGTCGACCGGCCCGGTCGACCGCCAACGGTCGAAAATATGACCGTTGGGGCTTCGGTCGACTGCCAGTCGACCGACCAACAAGGAGGAAACACAGTTTCCTTCTATCGGTCGACCGACCCAGTCGACCGAAAAGATACAGAGAGCAGACTCTCTATATCGGTCGACTGGGTCCGTGACCCGGTCGACCGACGGACATGCACAGCCTGTGCATATCCGGACACAGCAGCCGGTCGACTGTCCCGGTCGACCGGTCTGCCTGAAATACAGTTTTTCTGGGCAGATTTTTGAGATAGAAAATTTGTAAAAAATCTTTTAACACTTCTAAAAAATCCACAAAAATATGTTTTATCATTTTACTTGAAAACTAAACTTGTGATAAAAATTTCAAGACATATATCAATCATATCAATTCATTTTTGTGTCTTGCCAATTTTATCATAAATAAAACTTATATTTTTATCAAACTAGATTTTTCCAAAACATGAATAGGAATGTCAAAATAAGTTTGTCTATAAGTTAAGCATGTATGTATAACTAGAAAACATCTACTATACATATAAATCATGAAAACTTGTTTTGATCCAACTATTCATAAAATCACACATTAAAACATAAAACGTGTGTGTTTGTGCACTTGAGCATATCAACTAAACTAAGCTTTACAAATGGATCTAAAACACACTAAACTAAACTAGGATACCTAAGTCTTCTCTTGATGATCTCCATCTTCAAGTAGACTTGCTCCCAAACGCGATCCACCGAGTGCAAAGGTATGATCTTTAAGCTTTGGCACCGGAATCACCATGATAAGCTTCCAAACACCTTGTTGAAGCTAATCACCAACACTAATATCCTGCTAATGATCTGAAACTTAGAAACACAAGAATATTAGTAAATATAACTACATGAGTTGATCATCATCAAAACTAGAGTGGAAGGCCATTGGGCCAACAATCTCCCCCTTTTTGATGATGACAAAACTCATGGAGTTATATATGTATGGATTAAAGTTAAGCTTCAAAGAAGCTCCCCCTTAACTCATGCATAAATAAAATAAAAAATATTAAACAATATAAACATGTTATAGCTCTAGATACCAATGAAGTAAGACAAACTCTAAGCTCTAGATACCAATAACATAAACAACACATTCTTAATAAAACTTATTAAAACAAATACATGCATATAAAAGCCAAAAGCCAAATTCTTCTCCCCCTTTTTGTCAATCATCAATAAAGGGGTAAAATATCAAAACATTGATATCAATTAAAAATATGTCAATGAAGTGCATCTAGATACCAATAGAAATTCAACATGGATCAATAAATCGTATGTGAGATAGACATTCATGAAGAGGAAGACGTTAAGTTAGCTTCCCTACATATATGAATTACATGAAGAAAGGAAGACACGCCCTAATTCACATAACACAAAATACGTAATGCATAAAAAGAGATGTGAAGCTCTCCTTACACACGTGTATCTCATAAAGAAGAGTTGTCAAGCTCCTCAATATAGGATACACTCAACATGAATCTATACACATATAGGCAATGTAAGTCAAAACTATTGAAACTTTCATAAAAACAAAATTTTGAAATACCAATTAAAAATACTCAACATAAACATCTTGACATCATTAAGAGAAATATGTTCTTTTAAACACCTGATACCAATTTGAAAACTTTTGAGATCAATAATGTTAAAATATAGTTTCAATTTTAACATAAAGCAAGGGAGTGAGAGTCAAATCCCAATTGAAAAGACAACATCAAATTTTCTCCCCCTTTATGAAATACCAACTAAAATAATGCATAGTCTTGATACCAATTTAAAGTAATCAATTTAAACACAATTGAAACTCAAGCACTAGCATAAACAAAAATATATGTATGAAAATTAGATACCAATTGACATTGATATTCTTGAAAGAGTAAGCATACATATACAAAACTTATATGAGTATACAAGAAGATCAAAATTGACAAAAATTGAAAGAGTTCAATGATACCAATTGAAATAATAAGCATGGTATATCTCATATTACAAAGAAGAATTCGAACTAGTTAAAAATGGAAAGTTTTGTAAACTAGTACGAAATCCTTCAAGCAAGGAATAAAACAAGATTATTTTTCATAGAAATGAAAATCACATAATAATCATTCACTCTAATCAATAAAGCACAACTCATGAGAAACAAAACATGAGTAAGGTAGTAATTACGAGTGTATAACTAACATGTGAAAATCAATTATGAAAAATATTTCATTAAGCTCTTTTAATTCCTTTAAACAATAATACTTATCTAAAACAAAAGATCATAGAACTACTTAATCTTCAAGGCATATGTATGTCTAGTATAAACTAAGGTATACATACATATCCAAAATACAAACGAGTCCACAAAGTATATGCATGAAGGCACGTGGCTCAAAAAGGAATGTATATGTATAGGATTAGTTTGAACTAGATGGACATATACATGAAGTAAAACTTAAATATGAAAACACGAAAAACCAATTTTCATTAACTAATTTCATTTCAAGGTATATGTATAAATTGTCAACACAATAAGTATACATACATATCCTAAACACAATTGAGTCCATATATAAGGATTTGCATGAAGGGCAAAAGACTCAAGGATTATACATGTATATCTTAATGTTTTGGCAAAATAAACATATACACGAAATTAAAACTCATATAAATTAAAAAATATATGAATACAAGTCTAAAATATATGAATCATCAAAACTAGACTATACTCATACAACTAATGGGAACAAATAAGCATTCAACCCAATCATATATAGATTTATTTGTGTCCCACTATATGTATAGGTATATAACTAGTCTTAATGAAGACTAATACTTAAACAAGTAATCAAATCATTAAGCACAAGACAAACACGAATATCATTTTGTTAAAACAAAACACATAAATTCATCAAATTCTTTTATTTTGTGAACCAACTTCTAGGTATATGTATGATCCATCCAAATCTAACAATATGCATACATATCCCAACCATAAACGAGTCTATTAAAAATATTTGCATTGAAGGCAAAAGACTCATGGGTATACATGTATATTTATTAGGTTTGAATTTAAAATACATATACATGAAGTAGAATCATAAAAATAGGTATGACAAGTATAAATAAAGGAATCATCAAAACTAGCCTATACTTGTGCACATAGTGGGTACAAATGAGCATGAAGGGCAAAACATATATAAGTCAATTTGTTCTCACTAAGTGTACATGTATACATGCAAGTTTTGATAAAATCTACATTTAAACATGTATATACCACATGAAGCACAAAACACATATAAAACAACATGATACAACTAAAACATGAAACAAACGTTCATATGATCAATATGTATATGCATATGCATTAGATCTAGGATATACATATTAGATCAAAAGTGAGATCACACAAATATAAATCTATATTGAGCATGGGTGTCTCTAAACAACTAAGCATGTATATCACTAATCTAATGAACATGATATAACATAGTGAACATTAAACAATGACATGCTATAAAACAAATGATATGAACATGTAAACAATAATAAGGAGTTAGGAATTGTTACCAAAGCCTTAGAAGGCAACTTTCCTTGTCTCCAAAACATGGTGGTCCTTTCCACCAAATCTTCTCCCTTGAAAGTGATGCATCCAAAAAGTATTCTTTAAGCATGGAACACATCCACTCCAAGGTGCCAACACTCTCACGTCATGTGAGAGCCCTCACCTACATCAAAAATTGGAGGGGTGGTCTTTGGTACCCATTGTCTTTTGGGTCCATGGGGGTTAGTCCCTTCTCTAACCCAAACATATTTCTTTGCTAAATTTGGAGTATTTAATCTATCATAGCAAAATTTAGCAAGATGGCCTTTTCGACCACAATGTGTACAAGTGTACACATGAGCATACATAGTGTTAGGATGGTGTCCGTGAGGAGCATGTGTATGCCGTGGAGGGTGTGCATGCATGAAGGATGGAACTTGTTTCTTTCGAAGCAAAGTTTCCAACCGTGTATGATTCATAGCACATTGGCTCATAGTGGAGCCCAAACAATCTACCTTCTTCTTAAGCATGGATATATCATTGTTAATCCTAGAAGAAGAGGTACATGCATTAGGTAGTCTAGATGATGAGGCTACACTAGCATGGCAAACATGTGCATCCATCTTATGTTGCAAAACAATATTTTTCTCTAAGCAAATATTTAAATCATTTGAAATGGAAATGATTTTATTTTTCAAAGCAACATTCTCTTTTAAAATAAAATCTACTTTTGAAGTCAAATTTTCATTTTTCTTCAAAAGAACATGGCAATCATTTTTATTTTTCAAAAGTTCATTTTCTTTAAGTGCAAGGTCAAGTTGAGATTTTAATGAATCCTTCTCATTAGCAATCTCCTCTTTCTCTTGCAAAACAATATCAAGTCTAGCAATCAAATTTTTGTTTTCATTATTAATGCCTAGACTTTTCTTTTTCAAAATGTTATACTTCTCAATTAATTTTTCACAAACTAATGAAAGTTCTTCATTCAAAGCATGGGATCAATATAATCATTAGAAGAACTAGCACTATCATCACAATCTAATAGAGTTTCCGATTGTACCTCAAGGGAGTCATTCCCTTGGACCATGAAGCATTGGGAATCGGATTCTCCACTAGATTCCTCTTCCTTTTGGATTTGTTCTTGAAGCCCGGAGGTAGCGGTTGTGGTTGTCAATAAATTCCACACTACAAAAGCGGAATCAATATTAGAAACATGTAAAAGATAATCTTTAGGCAATGTGTTTCTAATAGCCTTTAGGGCTTGTGCATTGGCCCTTATATGAATGAGGTTACCAAGATAGCATTTCTTGGTAGCCGCAAGATAAACATGTAAACCTAGGGTTTGTAGGTAAATGGACATCCTAGTCTTCCAAACAAGAATGTTGGAAGCATCATACATAGGTGGGGTCATGAAGTCCATGGTAAACTATATGTGTGCAAATGAACAAATGCAAATGTAGATTAGCAAGCAAATGGATCACTCCTAGGATGTTAAGCCTAATATCAGGAGCACTAGCTCTGATACCAATTGAAAGTACACCTAGAGGGGGGGTGAATAGTGTAAGTGCTAATCTATGGCTAAATTAAAAAAACTTAAAGCTCTAAATGCGGAAGCTAATGCAAGTGTTGCACAAACTTATACAATACAACAAGTGTAGCCGAATTCCCCTTTCGAGGCTCTGAACTAACTCCTCTTGATTCCCCTTAGAATGGGTTGAGGTGCTATGTGAAGCTCTTGTTGGATGAGTATAAGTTAGTCACACACACACAAGCAATCCAAGCAATGTGCATTCACAAACAAGCCAAGCAAATATAGATGAATTGCAATAAGAAATATATGCAAGGCAATATGAAACAATGCTCAAACACAAGCAAGTATATATGATGCTATGAATGTATGATGCTTGTATGAGATGTTTGCACAAATGTAAAGAGTAGAGTTGAGAGAAATTTGATCAATCGCAAACATACAAATATGTTCCGAGGTTCGAGCCCCTAGCTCTACGTCCCCGCCTACACCACCGTGTAGGATTTCTAATCCACTATAGGAGCCCCTAACTCCTCTCTCAACTTACAATGCCACCGAGGCAATACAACACACAATCCACCTCTACCGAAGAGGGATACGGCCCGTAGCCAACCACAACAAATGCCTCTCCTTAAGAGGCTCACAAACCAATCACCCGATCACCTCTACCGAAGAGGGATTCACAAATAAAAGGGTGTTTACAACAAGTGGTTCCAAAACCACAAACTCTCTTTTCTTTCTCTTTTCTTTCTTTTCCACAAAAACAAAGATCCTAATAGTTTAGGATAGAAGATAGCTCAAGTGTGGAAACTAGGTGTTTTGGAAAACAAGCAACAAAGAAAAACACTTGGGAAATTTCTTGTAAAAGATAGAGAATGAATGCCAATACAAAAATCCCAAATTCCAATTTCTTTGATTTTTCCAAAACCCAAATCAATAAAGATGAGAAGTTAAAAGCACTAAAACTTTTTTTAAAACTCTTTTAAACTCTGCTGAAAACCAGAAATTTTCTCTTAAAAACCTTTTCCAAAATCCCCAAAGAGATGGAGTTTATATAGGCCAAACAGAAAACTAGCCGTTAGGCTGATGTGGCAATTTTGACAGCCACCGGTCGACCGGCCCGGTCGACCGCCAACGGTCGAAAATATGACCGTTGGGGCTTCGGTCGACTGCCAGTCGACCGACCAACAAGGAGGAAACACAGTTTCCTTCTATCGGTCGACCGACCCAGTCGACCGAAAAGATACAGAGAGCAGACTCTCTATATCGGTCGACTGGGTCCGTGACCCGGTCGACCGACGGACATGCACAGCCTGTGCATATCCGGACACAGCAGCCGGTCGACTGTCCCGGTCGACCGGTCTGCCTGAAATACAGTTTTTCTGGGCAGATTTTTGAGATAGAAAATTTGTAAAAAATCTTTTAACACTTCTAAAAAATCCACAAAAATATGTTTTATCATTTTACTTGAAAACTAAACTTGTGATAAAAATTTCAAGACATATATCAATCATATCAATTCATTTTTGTGTCTTGCCAATTTTATCATAAATAAAACTTGTATTTTTATCAAACTAGATTTTTCCAAAACATGAATAGGAATGTCAAAATAAGTTTGTCTATAAGTTAAGCATGTATGTATAACTAGAAAACATCTACTATACATATAAATCATGAAAACTTGTTTTGATCCAACTATTCATAAAATCACACATTAAAACATAAAACGTGTGTGTTTGTGCACTTGAGCATATCAACTAAACTAAGCTTTACAAATGGATCTAAAACACACTAAACTAAACTAGGATACCTAAGTCTTCTCTTGATGATCTCCATCTTCAAGTAGACTTGCTCCCAAACGCGATCCACCGAGTGCAAAGGTATGATCTTTAAGCTTTGGCACCGGAATCACCATGATAAGCTTCCAAACACCTTGTTGAAGCTAATCACCAACACTAATATCCTGCTAATGATCTGAAACTTAGAAACATAAGAATATTAGTAAATATAACTACATGAGTTGATCATCATCAAAACTAGAGTGGAAGGCCATTGGGCCAACATCTCTCTCAAGGTGCCACATGGAAGCCCAACTTCCAAAGGTCATTAGCCCACTTAATCCCTCCCTTTAATACACACTTACCTCTAAAAAGGTTATTAGGATAAGCATGATGATTACATAACATTAGCCCCTTTAATTTTCCCCCTAATACATACTTACACTAAAAAGTTATTAGGATAAGCTTGGTGATTAAGGGGGTATGATGGATTAGGTTAACATTTTCTTTTACCATTACCTAAGTCATAATTTGCCCAAAATACATGCACATGAGTACATGTTAAACATTTTTGGTCACCCCAAAAATCAAATAATTAAACAAAAACATTTAAAAGGGAAAGTGGGTCTATAAGTTAAGTTTAATTTGTTGACATAAAATTATGGGGTGACTACTTCTTTAACCAAACTTCTTAATATTTAAATTGAGGGGAAATTATGTACCATAAAAATTTGGTTGTTACATTCTCCCCTCCTAAAAGAGAGCTTCGTCCCCGAAGCCTGACGTACCTTGGAAAAGTTGCGGGTAGTTCTGCATCATCTCTTCCTCTGATTCCCAGGTAGCTTCCTCAATTTCTTTACTTCTCCATAAAACCTTCACTAAAGGGATTGCTTTGTTTCGCAGTTGTTTCTCCTTCCTGTCAAGGATTTGAACCGGCTCTACCGTACATGACAAGTCGTCTTGGAGCTGCAGTGGTGAGTATCTAAGAACATGGCTCGGATCTGGTACATACTTCCTCAATTGGGACACATGAAATACGTCATGTATTTTCTCAATCTCTGGTGGTAAAGCTAACCGATATGCCAGAGGTCCAATCCTTTCCAGTATTTCAAAGGGTCCAAAATATCGGGGGTCTAACTTATTCCGTTTGCCACCCCGTACCATCCCTTTTATTGGTGATACCTTCAAGAAAACTTTGTCGCCTTCTGCAAACTCCAAAGGTCTTCGGCGCCGATCCGCATATGCCTTCTGTCTACTCTGGGCCGCCTTCATTCTCTTCCTTATCATCCGGATCTTCTCTGTTGTATCTACCACTATATCGGCTCCGAATAATGTTCGGTCTCCAATTTCTTCCCAGCAAATCGGAGATCTACACTTCCTGCCGTACAGGGCTTCGAATGGCGGCATTCCAATAGTAGATTGATAACTATTGTTATATGCAAACTCCACTAATGATAGGTATCTTTCCCAATTTCCCCCGAAATCCAACACGCATGCTCTCAGCATGTCTTCCAATATTTGTATAGTTCTTTCTGATTGTCCGTCGGTTTGCGGATGAGCAGCCGTACTTGGGTGTAGCTTGGTGCCCAGAGCTTGGGACAGACTGATCCATAGCCTTGACTGAAACCGAGGGTCGCGATCTGACACAATCGTCTCAGGGACTCCATGAATCCTGACTATCTCTCTGAGGTAAATCTGGGCTAATCTATCCATCGAATAGTTTATTCGTATGGGCAGAAAATGAGCAGACTTGGTAAGTCGGTCGACTATCACCCAGATGGCATCATAACCTTGAGGGGATCTAGGGAGTCCTGTAACAAAATCCATAGTAATATTACTCCACTTCCATTCAGGGATTTGTAGAGGCATGAGGAGTCCAGGAGACTTCTTATGTTCAGCCTTAACTTGTTGGCATATCAAACATCTCTGTACAAAATTTGCTATGTCCTTTTTCATTCCTTCCCACCAAAAGTTTGCCTGCAAATCCTGATACATCTTGGTTGTTCCAGGATGTGCGGTGTATGGAGTGCAATGGGCTTCAGTTAGAATTCGCTCCTTGAGTTTAAAATCTGGCGGTATAACTATTCGGTTTCCCTTCCTCAGCAACTCCCTGAAAATGATAAATTCTTGGGTTTCACCTCTTTGCACTTTCTCAAAATTTTTAGCTGTCTGATCATCTTTCCTTTGAGCTTCCTTGATTTCTTCATAGAGATCGAAACCAATACTAATTTGATTTATATGGTTCCCTCCATCCCGGGGCCCTCTAATGTGAATTTCAAGTTGCATTCTTTCCATCTCCTTTATCAACTCCGATTGCTGTGTTAACAGTGCTGCCAAGGATCCCCCAGACTTCTGGCTCAGAGCATCGGCCACCATATTGGCCTTTCCAGGGTGATAATGAATGTCCAAGTCATAGTCCTTCATCAACTCCAACCATCGTCTTTGGCGCATATTCAGTTCCTTTTGGGTGAAAATATATTTCAGGCTTTTGTGATCTGTGTAAATATCACATGATACTCCATAAAGGTAGTGTCGCCAAATTTTCAAGGCAAAAATGACTGCAGCCAACTCAAGATCATGGGTAGGGTAATTTTTCTCATGGTTCCTTAGTTGTCTAGAAGCATATGCGATTACTCTCCCATTTTGCATCAATACACACCCCAGGCCTAACTTTGATGCATCACTGAAAACAATATAACCTTCGTTTCCAATGGGCATGGCTAGGATTGGAGCTGATGTCAACTTATCTTTTAGTTCTTGAAAGCTCTTCTGCTGATCATCTCCCCAATGGAATTTGAGGCCTTTCTTCGTTAACTGGGATAAGGGTGCAGCTATTTTAGAAAATCCTTCTACAAATCTCCGGTAATAACCAGCCAATCCTAGGAAGCTTCGCACCTCAGTGACATTGGTTGGTTGAGGCCATCCCTTTATCGTCTCTATCTTCGCGGGGTCCACTGATATTCCTTCTTCATTTATGATGTGACCCAAGAACCCAACTTCCTTCAGCCAGAACTCACACTTCTTAAGCTTTGCATAAAGTTGCTTCTCCCTCAATAACTGTAATACTATCCTCAAGTGTTTTTCATGATCCTCTTTGCTCTTTGAATAGATTAGTATATCATCAATGAACACAACTACGAACTGATCTAGATATGGCTGGAAAATTCTATTCATCAAATCCATAAATGCTGCTGGAGCATTGGTCAAGCCAAATGACATTACCAAAAATTCATAATGGCCATATCTAGTCCGAAAGGCAGTCTTAGAAACATCTTCCGGTTTGATCTTTAATTGGTGATATCCAGACCTTAGGTCTATCTTAGAAAATATGCTGGCACCCTGGAGTTGATCAAATAGGTCATCAATCCTCGGTAATGGATATCGATTCTTGATTGTGACCTTATTCAGCTCTCGATAGTCTATACACAGCCTCATGCTCCCATCCTTCTTCTTAACCAATAATACCGGAGCACCCCAAGGTGATACACTCGGCCGAATGAAACCGAGGCTTAGCAACTCTTGCAATTGGTCCTTCAATTCATTCATTTCTGCGGGTGCCATCCTATAAGGTGCCCTGGATATGGGACTTGTCCCAGGTAGAAGGTTGATGGAAAATTCTACTTCTCTATCTGGGGGTAAGCCGGGTAGATCCTCGGGAAAAACATCAGGATAGTCTCTTACAACTTCTATGTTTTCAATCTTAATCTTCATGTCTTCTTTACCAATAAGGGTTGCCAAAAAGCCTTGACACCCTTGCCTCAACAACTTAGTGGCCTTTAAGGCAGAAATAACTGGAGTGCTGATTTTATTCTTCATCCCTTCATAAACTCTTTCGGGAGTCCCTTCCAATTTAAAAATTATCTTCTTCTGATAACAATCTACATGAACCCGATATGTGGACAACCAGTCCATTCCTAGAATGATGTCAAACTCCATTTCTCCTAGCTTGATCAGGTCTGCCTGTGTATTTATCTCACCTATGATGATTTTACATCCCTTATAACACTCGCTAGTGGTCACTCTGGCACCTACAGGGGTTGACACCACTAGTTGATAGTTCAAGGGTTCAGATTCCATGTTAATAGTTGCAGCAAAAGACGAAGAGATAAAAGAGTGTGTAGCACCGGGATCAAATAGTACTCGAGCAACATTATCGGATACATAGACGGTACCTT
>JAVJIF010031123.1:0-185296 GCA_038442645.1 Agave tequilana | reverse complement strand
CAAGGCCAAGGGCTCTCTCTCAAGGTGCCACATGGAAGCCCACTTCCAAAGGTCATTAGCCCACTTAATCCTCCCTTTAATACACACTTACCTCTAAAAAAGGTTATTAGGATAAGCATGATGATTACATAACATTAGCCCTTTAATTTTCCCCCTAATACATACTTACACTAAAAAGTTATTAGGATAAGCTTGGTGATTAAGGGGGTATGATGGATTAGGTTAACATTTTCTTTTACCATTACCTAAGTCATAATTTGCCCAAAATACATGCACATGAGTACATGTTAAACATTTTGGTCACCCCAAAAATCAATAATAAACAAAAACATTTAAAGGGAAAGTGGGTCATAAGTTAAGTTTAATTTGTTGACATAAATTTTGGGGTGACTACTTCTTTAACCAAACTTCTTAATATTTAATTGAGGGAAATTATGTACCATAAAAATTTGGTTGTTACATTCTCCCCTCCTAAAGAGAGCTTCGTCCCCGAAGCCTGACGTACCTTGGAAAAGTTGCGGGTATTCTGCATCATCTCTTCCTCTGATTCCCAGGTAGCTTCCTCAATTTCTTTACTTCTCCATAAACCTTCACTAAAGGGATTGCTTTGTTTCGCAGTTGTTTCTCCTTCCTGTCAAGGATTTGAACCGGCTCTACCGTACATGACAAGTCGTCTTGGAGCTGCAGTGGTGAGTATCTAAGAACATGGCTCGGATCTGGTACATACTTCCTCAATTGGGACACATGAAATACGTCATGTATTTTCTCATCTCTGGTGGTAAAGCTAACCGATATGCCAGAGGTCCAATCCTTTCCAGTATTTCAAAGGGTCCAAAATATCGGGGGTCTAACTTATTCCGTTTGCCACCCCGTACCATCCCTTTATTGTGATACCTTCAAGAAACTTTGTCGCCTTCTGCAAACTCCAAGGTCTTCGGCGCCGATCCGCATATGCCTTCTGTCTACTCTGGGCCGCCTTCATTTTCTTCCTTATCATCCGGATCTTCTCTGTTGTATCTACCACTATATCAGCTCCGAATAATGTTCGGTCTCCAATTTCTTCCCAGCAAATCGGAGATCTACCTTCCTGCCGTACAGGGCTTCGAATGGCGGCATTCCAATAGTAGATTGATAACTATTGTTATATGCAAACTCCACTAATGATAGGTATCTTTCCCAATTTCCCCCGAAATCCAACACGCATGCTCTCAGCATGTCTTCCAATATTTGTATAGTTCTTTCTGATTGTCCGTCGGTTTGCGGATGAGCAGCCGTACTTGGTGTAGCTTGGTGCCCAGAGCTTGGGACAGACTGATCCATAGCCTTGACTGAAACCGAGGGTCGCGATCTGACACAATCGTCTCAGGGACTCCATGAATCCTGACTATCTCTCTGAGGTAAATCTGGGCTAATCTATCCATCGAATAGTTTATTCGTATGGGCAGAAAATGAGCAGACTTGGTAAGTCGGTCGACTATCACCCAGATGGCATCATAACCTTGAGGGGATCTAGGGAGTCCTGTAACAAAATCCATAGTAATATTACTCCACTTCCATTCAGGGATTTGTAGAGGCATGAGGAGTCCAGGAGGCTTCTTATGTTCAGCCTTAACTTGTTGGCATATCAAACATCTCTGTACAAATTTGCTATGTCCTTTTTCATTCCTTCCACCAAAAGTTTGCCTGCAAATCCTGATACATCTTGGTTGTTCCAGGATGTGCGGTGTATGGAGTGCAATGGGCTTCAGTTAGAATTCGCTCCTTGAGTTTAAAATCTGGCGGTATAACTATTCGGTTTCCCTTCCTCAGCAACTCCCTGGAAATGATAAATTCTTGGGTTTCACCTCTTTGCACTTTCTCAAAATTTTAGCTGTCTGATCATCTTTCCTTTGAGCTTCCTTGATTTCTTCATAAATCGAAACCAATACTAATTTGATTTATATGGTTCCCTCCATCCCGGGGCCCTCTAATGTGAATTTCAAGTTGCATTCTTTCCATCTCCTTTATCAACTCCGATTGCTGTGTTAACAGTGCTGCCAAGGATCCCCCAGACTTCCGGCTCAGAGCATCGGCCACCATATTGGCCTTTCCAGGGTGATAATGAATGTCCAAGTCATAGTCCTTCATCAACTCCAACCATCGTCTTTGGCGCATATTCAGTTCCTTTTGGGTGAAAATATATTTCAGGCTTTTGTGATCTGTGTAAATATCACATGATACTCCATAAAGTAGTGTCGCCAAATTTTCAAGGCAAAATGACTGCAGCCAACTCAAGATCATGGGTAGGGTAATTTTTCTCATGGTTCCTTAGTTGTCTAGAAGCATATGCAATTACTCTCCCATTTTGCATCAATACACACCCCAGGCCTGACTTTGATGCATCACTGAAAACAACATAACCTTCGTTTCCAATGGGCATGGCTAGGATTGGAGCTGATGTCAACTTATCTTTTAGTTCTTGAAAGCTCTTCTGCTGATCATCTCCCCAATGGAATTTGAGGCCTTTCTTCGTTAACTGGGATAAGGGTGCAGCTATTTTAGAAAATCCTTCTACAAATCTCCGGTAATAACCAGCCAATCCTAGGAAGCTTCGCACCTCAGTGACATTGGTTGGTTGAGGCCATCCCTTTATCGTCTCTATCTTCGCGGGGTCCACTGATATTCCTTCTTCATTTATGATGTGACCCAAGAACCCAACTTCCTTCAGCCAGAACTCACACTTCTTAAGCTTTGCATAAAGTTGCTTCTCCCTCAATAACTGTAATACTATCCTCAAGTGTTTTTCATGATCCTCTTTGCTCTTTGAATAGATTAGTATATCATCAATGAACACAACTACGAACTGATCTAGATATGGCTGGAAAATTCTATTCATCAAATCCATAAATGCTGCTGGAGCATTGGTCAAGCCAAATGGCATTACCAAAAATTCATAATGGCCATATCTGGTCCGAAAGGCAGTCTTAGAAACATCTTCCGTTTTGATCTTTAATTGGTGATATCCAGACCTTAGGTCTATCTTAGAAAATATGCTGGCACCCTGGAGTTGATCAAATAGGTCATCAATCCTCGGTAATGGATATCGATTCTTGATTGTGACCTTATTCAGCTCTCGATAGTCTATACACAGCCTCATGCTCCCATCCTTCTTCTTACCAATAATACCGGAGCACCCCAAGGTGATACACTCGGCCGAATGAAACCGAGGCTTAGCAACTCTTGCAATTGGTCCTTCAATTCATTCATTTCTGCGGGTGCCATCCTATAAGGTGCCCTGGATATGGGACTTGTCCCAGGTAGAAGGTTGATGGAAAATTCTACTTCTCTATCTGGGGTAAGCCGGGTAGATCCTCCGAAAAAACATCAGGATAGTCTCTTGCAACTTCTATGTTTTCAATCTTAATCTTCATGTCTTCTTTACCAATAAGGGTTGCCAAAAAGCCTTGACACCCTTGCCTCAACAACTTAGTGGCCTTTAAGGCAGAAATAACTGGAGTGCTGATTTTATTCTTCATCCCTTCATAAACTCTTTCGGGAGTCCCTTCCAATTTAAAAATTATCTTCTTCTGATAACAATCTACATGAACCCGATATGTGGACAACCAGTCCATTCCTAGAATGATGTCAAACTCCATTTCTCCTAGCTTGATCAGGTCTGCCTGTGTATTTATCTCACCTATGATGATTTTACATCCCTTATAACACTCGCTAGTGGTCACTCTGGCGCCTACAGGGTTGACACCACTAGTTGATAGTTCAAGGGTTCAGATTCCATGTAATAGTTGCAGCAAAAGACGAAGAGATAAAAGAGTGTGTAGCACCGGGATCAAATAGTACTCGAGCAACATTATCGGATACATAGACGGTACCTTCCACTACGGCATTGGATGCTCGAGCCTCCTGCTGAGTGATTGCATTCATCCTTCCCTGAACTCTTGGTTGTGTACAGATGCTTGTGTCATGGCCGAGCGAGTTCTGTTGAAAGTTTGACGATAAGCGGTAGCTGGCCCTCCTGTTGTAGGGGCGATTCCCATGGTTGGTCTTCCCGTCCCTCTGCTAACTCCTGGGTTTCCATGCAAGTTCGGGCAGTCCCTCCTCATGTGACCCATTCTTCCGCAGAAAAAGCATTGCTTACCGGTGGCGCAACTACCAGTGTGAATTTGGTTGCACCTCGGACACCGCTGTTTTCCTGCGAAGTTGGAGCGTTGGGAGGGCATTGGTGATGTTGAATGGGGTAATCCCCTATGCTTGGGCCATGTGTTCATCTTGCTTCCCTGGGTGGGCATGATGGAAGATCCGTGCTTCTGTCGGGCCTCATGGACTGAGCCCCAAAACTCGGTGCATTGCTATACCGGGGGCGCTTCATATAGGGCAGTTCCCTGGTCCTCATCTCTTGATTCTCCTGCATATCCCTTTCAATTTCCATTGCCTTCTCTACAGCTTGACTGTACACTTGCAGTTGGAAAGGGATCAGCTTACTCCTGATCTCCGCCTCAAACCTCTAACGAACCTCTTCGTCCTATCTTCCTCCTCGGACACCAACTTCTCAGCATACCTGGACAGCTGAGTGAATTTAGCTTCGTATTGACTCACTGTCCATTGCTCCTGTTTCAGCTCTTGGAATTCCATCGCAAGTCGGTCCTTCACTACTCCAGGGATGTATTTTTCATTGAACTTTGTAACTAAGAAGTTCCAAGAGATCTCCCTTCCCAAGTTCTTAGCTCCTCCTTTTACCATCTCCCACCAGCGCTCGGCCTCTCCTTGGAACATGAAAGAAGCGAATGATACTCGCTGGGTCTCAGTACATTCCATAACATCCAGTATCTTTTCAATTTGTCGGAGCCATTCTTCCGCTTGGATAGGGTCAACTCCTCCTCTGAAAGCTGGTGGGTTGAGCTTTTGAAATTGTTCAAGAGCTCTGCGGGGGTTGTTCACGCTTGCCAACTGCAACAGCCAATCCGGGATTCTGTCCGGCACTCCCTGATTAGCATTAGACTGCCCACTCAGAATTTCTTGGCTTGCCGGGGGATGGACGCTCCCAATTGCGCTGTGCAATGGGACGTTGCCCTCCGAGTTGCATCGGATGGAGGAAAATTCAAATCCATCTAATACCTAGAAGAATAGTTGCACATAATCAAAGGTAACTCAATGATAACAAGTAGAATAATTCACAAACAAAACACTGATTTCATTTATGCATAAAGCGTTTTCATAACAAAAATATACATTAGCATGGCTGCATTCGTTCAAACATACCGATGCAGTCAAAAAGGGATACAGGTTCATACATGTAACTATTGGTGACCACTTTCCTTACAAAAAAAAATATATATCCTCATGTGAATCGACATTCTTTTACTTCAAAAACAAAAACGACAAAAACAAAAATGCCACCCAACTAAACTCCTATCAAGGAGTGATGTTGGATCCCGAGGAGCTCTCCTCCTGGTCTTCCCTCACAGGTTCCTCTTCTGGATCCTCTTCTTCTATTGGCTCTTCTTCTACCGGTTCTTCTCTTCTGGTCCTTCTTCCATTGGTTCTTCTTCTACTGGTTCTTCTTCCTCTTCCTCCAGTACAGTATCAAAATCACATCCCAATTTTCATTATCATCGTACAGGTCCATATCTTCCACCCAGCAAGAATTCCACCAAATACCCCCACGAAAATCCTCCCGTCAGGGTTCATCTCTTCATTAGGTAGGACTCCCAAGTCCTCAGTTACTGGTGCGTCTCTAATGGCACTTTCTGCCTCATTTATGTCATCCGCCTCATCTTGCCCCATGTGAATCCCTGCATCTAAATCATCTGGGGAACCCTTAAGAATGACATTTGGATCGGTCTCGTCAGATTCAAACTCCCAGTCCATTGGGTCCGCTATCCAACTTAAACTTTCCGACTCCGGACCGTCAGACGATGATCCAGACACCTCAGAATCTCCCATCTGTAGAAGTAAGACATTTATATTAGCTGATGTGCCTTCCAATTCTCCCCAAAGCAATAATTTGCATGAATATAAAATCAAGATATGCTAGTAATTCACCACTTACGTAACCATGCCGGTCCTTCATAAATTTCTCTTATGCATAACTGTCCTACTAATAGGTTTTGACCCCGACTTATGTGATATTTTGATTGTTCTCCCTTTCCGGTGTCCCATAACACTGAAATTTCTTACAGAAGGGCCGCACCCCTTGCAAGATCCATTTGAACTAAGGTATGCGGGTACCCACATTCAAATGTGGAGAACAGTTAAATATCCTACATTTCAGGGCCAAATACTCTAAAACTATACCATCATCCTCATACCCTACCTCTAATTTACTCTAGTACCCATTTACATGACTTCATAGTCAGTCCTACATTCTACATCTATCTAGGCTAACCTTGCCTAAACCATGCTCTGATACCAATTGTAACGGCCCCAGTTTCTAATCAACAAGATTAGGCCTACAACAACATTTATCTCCGTTAACCATAGGTTGAGAAAAATTTTGGCAGCATCATCCTTAATATTCCTTTCTTTCTCACTTACAATAATCAAGATTTCGGCTCGAAGGCCTACTTATATCACCAATAATTTCGGCACCCACGGCCTACTTATCAATCACATACACCAAACTCTTTACCACAAATATGTATCATGACTTGTTTCTTTCCATTGCAAACATAGTCTTTATATCAACATTTCAAGAGTTACATCCAACAATTTGGATTTCCATATTTTTCCATTAGTCCAAAATTTCCAGGCATACATACCTAAGGGATACACAACCCAGAACATAGTATCACATACAAGACAAAGGTCTTAACTGCTACAAGGATAAAATATACATCAAGTACAACTTAACATATTCTTCAATAAAGGCTCCCATAGGGTCTATCCTACACATATAAGATCATATAGCAAAACCAAAATGATACAACAATACGTCCTGCCATCCATGACTTAGCCTTTCATTAGAGGGGTCCCTTACCTTTATCCAAACCTGAAAAGATGTAAAGAAATTCTAATGAGCTCGACAGCTCAATGAGAAAACCATATCATAGGGGATTAGTACAATGATTTCATAAGGTACACAATTAAGAAGAAGTAATATAGGGTGGTTCTTATAAACGACAGTTTGTTCAAGTTGCATTATTCATTACAAGCTCCATACAAATATGGTCTACATGCCTACTTTACCATAGGTTGCATCTAGCAATATCAAGATACAGAGATATAAAGTATGCGCATGTGTAATGTTTTCATGGGTGAGTCCACTCACATCAACTAGGTTCGTTGTATACATAAGGTGATAACTTAATTTAACACAAGCATTAACAAACATAAATGCAACTTAACAGTCAAATATGAATATCATTCAATCTGAAATGAATTTCCCCGTCTTCCACCTCCTACCGGCTCCCGCACGGCCCCTCCTCCTTATATATATAATATATGTAGATACGTAAAGTTTCCCCGTCTTCCCCTCCTACCGGCTCCCGCACGGCCCCTTCCTCCTTATGTATATATATATAGATATCAATTCCCCGTCTTCCCCCCTCCTACCGGCTCCCGCACGGCCCCTTCCTCCTTAACACAAAAATGCATCATGCAGTGCTAATATACAATATGCACAACAAGCACTTGAAACCAATTTACGTATCATGTCCGAAATAATATGCAACAATGAAAGAAAGATTATATGTATCTGGGATTCACCCCACACCATAAGAACATCATGATCACGTCACATTCATTCCATATGAACATATGCATTATTCCATAATTTACCAATACTTAACAAAATATTGCATTGTAGAAAGGGGTATTTTCCCCGAGCACCTTATTGAACAAGGAACATGTGAATCAAGTTAATTGGTCGCCTATTGTGGAGTGCTACTCGTACAAGTTCTCGACCTTACATAATGCACCATCATAATATTGAATAGGAAAAACAGCGAATTAAGGTATCAAATTGGTTCACTTAGGCTCATTATTATGTTAGAACATATCTCTTTACACATGCATTTCACATCTAGTTAATATAGCATCACCATTACTATGCAACACCCATTGAATCTCTTTTAACATAAGCATACTTATCAAAACAGCGAATCATATAGGTTAAGTACCCTTATTTGAGTTTACATAGTGAGCTAGACATGTATATTACACATTCAAATTGTCACAACATGATGTATGGGCATAAAGACTAGGTAAAACTCCTTATATTTTCATCTAGTATGAATATGTCACAAAAACAATAGCCACTACCCAAGAACAGAAATTTCTACCCTGGAGAGTCATCTACAAAATTTCAAATTATTATTTTTCAACTTTGGATCAAGGATTTTAACCCTAAGAGTTAGGTTTACTCACAAAGTTACCAAACTCTGGAACAGAGGATTGGGCGACAAGGGAAAACTGATTTAGGCTGCCAGAACTTCTCTACGACTTGTCAGGAAGCTCCTCCTCCAAAATCAGCCCTCTCCTCCCTGGAATTGCCGCGGAATCTCAAATATTGCCGCGGCTCCGCGGCAAAGTGGCAGAGTCCCGCGTGCAGTCGCGGCTCTGCCTGCTGTGAGCCTGAGCTCCTGACTTCCCTCCCGTGGATTTTTGCTTCAGAGCTAATAGGCGTAGAGATTTGGGCTAGAAGAGGTTGCTCTAGCTTCAACTCTTAGATTTTCTAAGGATGAGGTGAAATGGGCGAATTTTGGCTTCAATTTCTTCTCACTAACAAGGAAAATTTTCAGAATTTGGGAGAATTCTCTCCAGAATTTTTGAGTGAAGAAGGTGAAGAGGCAAGCTTGGTCAACCCCTTGGAATTGCAAGACTTAGGTGGTGCATTCTCATGATGCCACAAGGCCAAGGGCTCTCTCTCAAGGTGCCACATGGAAGCCCAACTTCCAAAGGTCATTAGCCCACTTAATCCCTCCCTTTAATACACACTTACCTCTAAAAAGGTTATTAGGATAAGCATGATGATTACATAACATTAGCCCCTTTAATTTTCCCCCTAATACATACTTACACTAAAAAGTTATTAGGATAAGCTTGGTGATTAAGGGGGGTATGATGGATTAGGTTAACATTTTTCTTTAACATTACCTAAGTCATAATTTGCCCAAAATACATGCACATGAGTACATGTTAAACATTTTTGGTCACCCCAAAAATCAAATAATTAAACAAAAACATTTAAAAGGGAAAGTGGGTCTATAAGTTAAGTTTAATTTGTTGACATAAAATTATGGGGTGACTACTTCTTTAACCAAACTTCTTAATATTTAAATTGAGGGGAAATTATGTACCATAAAATTTGGTTGTTACACATTTATAATTACATATGAAACTGCGATCACGGTCGCTGTCCAGTCATAACAATTTGATCGTTTTGCATTCAATAAAGTTATAAATAGCTACCATGGTCGCAGTCCAAAAATAAATTATATGAACAGATAATACTGCGAACATCATCGCAATCCTCTCAAATCATTATATTTCACTGTATACCACAAATTAGAAAATTGCGACTGTTGTTCTTAAACACTGCGACCATAGTCGCAGTCCTACTTCGCATGCAATAAGTTATAGTGAAGATCAAACATATAAAACCATACGTAAACTGCGACTATAGTATCACTCCTTAGACACCGTTATTACATATAACTTAGCAAAAAAACTCACCCAAAAAAAAATGCTGTCGTGAGTACTGCGACCATAGTCGCAGTACCACGACTTGCTCTCGTTAAGCACTGCGATCATAGTCGCAGTCCTTATCCGAATTCAATATGTAAAAAAATAATAATTTATACATTATATGCGAAAAAAAGTAAACTGCAACTATATTAAAAAATCATTAAATTTCAAATCAGATAACAAAAAAAATAATAAAGAAGCATTCAAATTAGTTTCGTGATTTGATAAAAAAAATTTGCAGTTTGGCCGCAGTTATAAAAGATAATTGTGACAAAATTGAGTAACGTCAGAAAATATAAAAATATAATAAACTATACAGATCTACTGTCTTTTACAACAGGGCTATTTAGTAATTTCAACTATTTCGATAGGCGGGCCGTCCTTTCTAGTATGGCTAATAATGTGGCACGTCACCGCAGGCTGAGATGGTCTCTCAGCCGTCGACTGATATACATCTCTCTCTCCTCTCTCTCTCTCTCTCTCTCTCTCTATATATATATATATATATATATAGAGAGAGAGAGAGAGAGAGATAGAATTGTATCCTTTCAAAAGGATTTGATCCCGGATCCTTCCCACTCAAATTTAACCCTCCAACATTCGAATACAAGATCCACTCCGTTGAAGTTGATCTATACTATTTCAAGTATCTATAAACCAAAAATCAAGTGTTTTAAATACTTTTTGCCCATCCATCAAGTAGGGGAAAAATGGACGGCCTAAATAGTGAGTTGGTTAGTTTAACGGTGTAGAACATTTGAAATCTAACAAAAATTAGTTTATAGGGGTTTTTAAATGTTTAGATCATAATGAAATGGCCGGATCGAGAATTTGTATGTCTAAACATAGATCTAACCAACTCATTACTTTCGGCCGTCCATTTTGCGTCGCTTGATGGATGGGCAAAAAGTATTTAAATCACTTGATTTTTGGTTTATAAATACTTGAAATAGTATAGATCAACTTCAACGGAGTGGATCTTGTATTCAAATGTTGGAGGGTTGAATTTGAGTGGGAAGGATCCGGGATCAAATCCTTTTGAAAGGATACAAGTCTATCTCTCTCTATATATATTTAGGCATGTGGAGAGATGAATGGAGAAGTTATGCACGTTCAGATACAATGAACCACATGCTTATATACAGGAGGTACAGATATAATGAAACACATACCTCACAGGAGATCAGATACAATGAACTACATGCATTACACGAGGTTTAGATATAATGAACCACATGTCTGTCAACAAAAACATCTCAAGAGTAAAGGGTACAAAGATGTACATCAAAAAAATTGAGCCTTTAGGAAAAAGGAAAAAATTTTGAGCCTTTAGGAAAACGAAAAAAATACAATAGAGGTATACTGAATCCTCCAGCACTATGTCCATGCCATTGCGGCTTTCAGAAGCCCCAAAGTCCAGTCTAACCCGATTTGTTGTACTCCTGGCAAACGAACTTTGTCATCCTCACTCCATCTCATCTCCTCTGTCCTAGCATCACATTATCGGTGATGCGGTGAATATCCTCGTTGCCGCAACTCCTCGATCAGACGCGATCTAAACTCGTCCCGGTTGTTCGCATCTAGGGCAGCCCATTCCTTAATGAACTCTTCACCGATAGGTCAAACAGAAGTCCCAACTATGTAAAGCAACTCTTCATAGAGAGTCATATCTGAAGGCCCATCTTCCCCAAACCCATCAAAAGAAATCCCAGTCTCCTCAGGCCCATCTTCTCCAAACCCATCAAAAGAAATCCCAGCCTCCTCAGGCCCAGCATTAAGTTGGCCATCCCCTGCAGATATAATCCCCTCCTCTGTGATCCCATTAGAGGTCCTTAGTTGTCCTTTGGGTCCTACAGAACCTCTACCCCCTAAAGTGTTAACCCTGCTCTTGGCCTTCATCCCCTTATACTAATAACCGCTCCATTTGCAGTCCTACCAGGAGCAGCATACCTTGGACCTGTACTGGACCTTCTCTTTTTTAACAAAAATCCCGTCTTGCGCCCGCACTTGACCCGTCTACTTTTATCAAATACTCCCTCAAGCCAATTCCCCCAGCCCACAAAAGAGGCCTGCTCGCACATAGCCCGCTCTGGACCCGCCGAAAACTCACTTGGCCTGCTCTGGACCCACCGAAGACCCTGGTCCATCCTTTTGCCATGGCCCCATGTCAAGTGATGTGTGACATTGTCGGCATGGAGTCTAGCCCATGTGATCCACAAGTTCAAAATAAGGGATGATTTTTTTTTTTTTAAAGAAAAAACTGGGAGACCGATAACGTGGCCCGACATTTCATTAATAAGAATTTAACGAAACAATCTAAACTAAAAAATGAAGAGTAAAAGATGTAAAAAATACAAGATTGATCCTTCTAATTCCAACAGTAAGTCACCGATATTTCTAATGTCTATATGGTACCTTTGCGATATCTTCAGGCGCCCATGCCACATTTCTGACGGTGCAAAGTGAAGTATGACCAGATCCGTTATACTCTCCTCTGACGCAAACAGTCCACCTCTTTTCAGTTTATCGCGGCCTTAGAAGAACCAATTCACTTAAGTTGCCGCACATCTTCTGCCTGCCCCAGGACCACTCCTCTTCGGAATACTCCTCCAAAAGAATAAACCCCTAATCAGCCTGTCGAACACTCCACGAAAAGAAATAAGGGATGATTCTTGTTCGGAAGAGTCTACAGTCCGGTCAGGGAGTCTCTTTTGTAAAATCTGAAGGGTCATTGAGCATTCCTGTGATCACTTCATGTATTTGTTTATTGTTTGAAAAATTCTTGCACATAAAATTTATTCCTATAAAAATATATAGATACAATAATCTCCTCTAGTTTTTATTTATCTTCAGATCCCCAAGATAAATGCTCAGGTAACTCTATACGAACTACCTGTTATAGGATTTGTCAAGATCACTTCAACCTCTTCTAATCTCCCCTTGAGTCACTTTAACTCTATGCTTCTCGTCTAGGATAGAGGTAAGTTAATGTAACTCATATTGCCTCCGTGTTTTGTAATTATGTTAACTGCAAAATACTACCAACACAAATTTTTTTGGAGTTGTGATCAATCATACTTGAAAGTTTAAAAATATTGTACTCAAATTTCACCACAACTCTAAAGATTTGGTTCACCATGAAAAGTTTTAAAATCCAAAATTTTTTTCTCCACTTAAAACTAACCTTTATTTTTCTGAGCTACACATCCAAAAAGGATAAGAAAATTTGTCGGCTAACCAATCCCTTTTTCCATTAAATCTCTTCCTCTCCTTCACATCTACTTGACATTTGGCTGCAGTTGCCCCCCACTTAATGGTTTGATGGAGACCAAGGCATGTGGTCCAATTCCTCATTATGAGTATATATTCTTTTTGGTTTGAAGGACACCAGCGTCCTACTGAAAATTGGTCAATTAATTTGATAAAGGAGATTTTGTTGTTTCCTTTGGCTTGCTTTGATACTGCACTGCACTCATCAAATGTCTCCCTTAAACAGCAAGGTATTTTTTTCTCAACCAATTTGCTTGTGTAGATGGAGATGGGGGCCAAGTGGGGGATGAGAATAGACCGTATCCACGGGTCATATCCTATAAAAATTCTCATTTTCTCATATAAAAATTTCTATTGGACATGTTCAATAGGGGCTCATGGACACGTCCATTCTCATCCCCAAAATCAAGCCCACTTGTCCATACGGTTTATTGGTTTTCACCTTCCTTGACTCAATATAGTGCTTTTTTTGCTCTCAGACAAATTCAATCTTGTATGATCAAACTTAGGGTTTGTTACGTATTCATTTCTTAAAATTTTCTTATTTTTATATTAACCTCTTAAATCTTCATAATTTCAATTTAGCTCCTCAAAACTTTTATAAACTCAAATCAGGATAATAGTTTATTTTCATCCAAAAAAAAAAAAAATAGATTTATGAATAACCAAAGCATATTTTGCCTAAATGACACTTAGATCGACAAAAGTTGGGACATAACCACTGGGATCTTTCCATCTTGGAGGGAAATTTCCCCTCATCTCCACACCAGGGATGGGAAATAGCTAGGGAGGAAGGAAAAAGAAGTGATGAGAAAGAAGAGACTTCGGATGGGAATTTTAGGTTCAGGTGTTATAAGTTCAAAGGAAAAGGATGAGGAAAAGAAAATAATAGTAAGAAGAGAATGGGGTATTTATATGTCTCTAATTCTCAACTATTTGGTTCCTACACATTGGGGGCCATTAAAAAAAGAGTATAACTGTAATTTTCTTATTTATGTTAACTTTAAAGGGACAGGCTCAATCTAATTATTTTCCTGATTTGAGATTATTAAAAGGATTTAAACGACTAATCTGAAATTACAACATACTGGGTGATTTGTACTAGTTTTTTAATACTATATTACACTGCTACATTATGAATTTTGAATTGTGAATCACGCTAACAATTAATGAGGGTGAAGCCATAATTTAAAAGGGTGTGACGCACAATTTATAGAGTAGCAGTATAATATAGTATAAAAAACGTAGTACAAATAGCATTACTCAAAATTTTCACTATAATGCTCTTCTCGATGGTCGTGTTCACATGTATCTAAACACTAACTCACAGTCTTCAAATATAACTGAGATATTAAATATTACATCTACCACTCTGATTAATATAATAAAATTAAAATTCTCGAGCACTGAAAATTTGACATTTAAAATAGCCACCAACAACTGCCTTCTCTTCAAAATAAAAGATACTAATAATAAAAAAATTTCATCATATTATAACTTACATTCCTTACCCAAAAAATAAAAAAAATAAAAAAAATAAGAAAACTAAGCCCCCAGTTGGCTTTGGACTTGGACTTGGCCAAGTCGATACCCTAGAAGCATGTGACAAACTCTTCGTTTTCCATGTGCACTGTAAATGTCCTTTTTTTAGTACATTCAAACTTGGATTTTTAGTATCTTAATCAATTTTTTTAATTTAGTGAAAACGCAGTAGGAGGCACTGTTCGTGTTAGGGTTACTAATAAATTCAAAGTGCACGAAACCACGTAAAGAAAATGATTAACTTTTGTTTTAGAGACATTTATAGCTAATTATTTAATTAATCCAATTCCGCGGCAAATAATCGGCGACGGTGACTCGACAAGGACAGCTCAACCGGTCATGTCCACGCGAATACCCCTGAGGAATTTGTTTGTTCACAAAACTTGACAATTTGTTTGTTCACAATGAAAATAGAAATTTGTTTCCTGAGCTAAGGGAGCTGCAGCTATAAATTATTTATAGAAGAAATATCACCAAGTAACTCTTTGAAAAGACCCCTAATTTTTCTTTTTATCCAAAGAAACTCCTAAAATTTTAAATATCAGCCTTAAATCCATGATTAATAATCTATGATTAATTATCCAAAGTATTTAAAACATTTAAAAAATTAAAAAAAACTTAAACGTCATGATAGTGAAAACATCTATCAAGGATCTAGAATCCATATATCTCGAGAAGAATCTCAAATGCATATACATATAAATACATACCTGAAGCCATTAGCGGAATAGTGAAGGTATATTGATGAAGATCCAAGTCCTTTCCTTTGATCCTTTCAAACCCTAATTTGCAAACTCCTTCTTCTCTTTGTCCCTTTCTCTTTTCACAAACCCTAACTCAATAATAATGGAGCCCACAAAAGGAAGAGGGTTGTTTTCTTTTCAAGAGGAGAGAAGTGGGTCTACAGTTGCAATTAATCACATATGATAAAACCACCCATCATGACCCTTAATATCACACATGATTATTAAACCTTATACAAATGTAACTTTAATATTTGGGCATACATAATATCAGTTAGGCTTTAATTATGGAATCCAATTAATACTAAAAGGTTAGTGGTCCACCTTAATGTGAGATTAACATTCTCCCAATTGGACCACTAGCCGATTACAGTACGACTTTAGAAAACAAATAAAAAGACTCATTTTTCAAAACATTTTGACTCCATCGGATTCCATACTGGAAAAAAAAAAACTTTGACACGTGATCACGAATTTAAAAAATAATAATAATAATAATAACTGATAAGCCCAAATAATGAGATACTGTAATACTGCAATTAGCTTGGACCATCAATGTGAGTCATAGCGGTTATACAACATCTATGTCATACTCCCTTCTACGTACCACAACATTGATAACCCTTACTAATTGAGTCCATAACCAAAATGACCCCTGTAATTTGTCTTGTCAAGACATTTCCTATTTAACAAACATCCATACATAATATGTGCATACATAATTGGATAACAGGAAATACAGAAACAAACTTTTATTGCGCAATAGTGTCAATTACATAAGTACTAAAACATACATTACAGATTACTCAAAAGACCCATTCTAATAACATATTCTTTGAATGTCTTTGGAGGTAATCCCTTGGTCAATGGATCAGCAACCATTAAAGTGGTACTTATATTCTCAATAGACACCTTTTGTTTCTCAATTCTTTCTCTAACAACTAAGTACTTAAGTTCCATGTGCCTGAAATCACTAGAGTACTTACCATTCTTAGAGAAGAAAACGGCTGCTGTATTATCACAAAATATCTTCAGCGGCCTGGCAATAGAATCAACTACACCAAGTGCTGAAATGAAATTACGTAACCATAATGCATGATTCGTGGCCTCGAAACATGCTATGAACTCAGTCTCCATCGTGGATGAAGCAGTGATAGACTGCTTTACACTCTTCCACGAGATTGCCCCACCTGCTAGCATGAATATAAAGCCTGAGGTAGACTTTCTGCTATCTGGGCAACCAGCAAAATCTGAGTCCGAATAGCCGATCACTTCCAACTGATCAGATCTCCTATATGTGAGCATATGATCCTTCGTCCCTTGAAGATACCGCATCACTTTCTTTGCCAGTTTCCAATGCTCCATCCCTGGATTACTCTGGTATCTTCCTAACATTCCAACAGCAAAACTGATATCTGGCCTGGTACAAGTGTGTGCATACATCAAGCTCCCAACAGCTGACGCATACGGAACTATCTGCATTTGTGCCCTTTCTAAGTCATTTCTTGGACACTGACTCCCACTTAGTTTGCCACCCTTCATAATGGGTGCACAACTGGCTGAGTAAAGTTCCATATGAAATCTTTCCAAGACTCGATTGATATAACCTTTCTGAGACAGTCCTAGCAATCCTCGAGATCTATCCCTGAAGATCTCTATGCCAATAACATAAGCTGCCTCACCCATATCAACCATCTTAAAGTTCTTGGTAAGATAGTCTTTAGTTTCATACAGTAAACCAATATCACTACTGGCTAATAAAATATCATCCACATACAGAACCAGAAAGATAAACTTGCTCCCACTGATCTTCAGATATATACACTGATCAACAGTGTTTTCTATAAATCCGAAAGAGATAATGGTATCATTAAACTTTATATACCATTGCCTGGAAGCTTGTTTTAGTCCGTATATGGATTTCTTTAATTTGCAAGCCAAGTGTTCTTGTCCTTTCTTTGCGAACCCTTCAGGTTGCTCCATGTAAATTTTCTCATCCAAATTTTCATTCAGAAAAGCTGTTTTCACATCCATTTGATGTAACTCTAAGTCATAATGAGCTACAAGGGCCATAATGATTCTAAAAGAGTCCTTCTTTGATACTGGAGAGAAGGTTTCTTTATAATCAATGCCTTTTTTCTGAGTGAAACCTTTAGCAACAAGTCTGACCTTATATCGTTCGATATTGCCTTTGGAGTCGCGCTTGGTCTTAAAGACCCATTTACACCCGACTTTCTTACAGTTATTAGGCAATTCGACGAGATCCCAGACTTTGTTTTGGTCCATAGATTTCAACTCATCATTCATAGCATCAATCCATTTACTAGAATCATTACTTTCAATGGCTTGTGAAAATGAAACTGGATCTTTATAAATCCCAATATCGAAATCAGATTCCTGTAGATACACCACATAATCATCTGAAATAGCAGATCTTCTTTCCCTTTGAGATCTCCTCAAAGCTGCCGGTTGTGGTGGTTCTACAACATTTTCAATGGCGATATCCTCATGAAGTGGTGAACCATTACCATTATGTTGTTCTGGTAACTTAGCTTGATGATCAAGCTGAGGGACAACAATTTCTCTTGAAGGAAAGGGTATTGGGATATTTACCCTTATCACTTCAAGATCCACCTTTCTTGGTTCATCACTCCCACTATTTCACCATTCTCAAGGAATCTGGCATTACCAGTTTCAACAATTCTGGTACTATGATTAGGACAATAAAATTTGTACCCTTTAGACTTATCTGGATAACCAATGAAATACCCAAATATGGTCCTTGAGTCTAATTTCTTTTCTTGTGGATTATATATTCTAGCCTCTGCTGGACAACCCCAAACATGTAAATGTCTTAAACTAGATTTCCTACCAGTCCACAACTCGAAAGGAGTTGTTGAGACTGCCTTACTAGGAACCCTGTTCAAGATATACATAGCAGTCTTTAAGGCTTCATTCCACAATGAATTAGGTACATTAGAGAAGCTCATCATGCTCCTAACCATATTCATAAGTGTCCGGTTTCGCCTTTCAGCAACTCCATTCTGCTGAGGCATACCTGGCATTGTGTATTGAGCACAAATGCCATGCTTTTCTAGAAATTTGGCAAATGAGCCAGGATTTTGTCTTGACTCATCATATCTTCCATAATACTCACCACCTCGGTCTGATCTCATGATTTTAACCTTTCTATCTAATTGTCTCTCGACTTCTGTAATGAACACCTCAAGGATGTCAACAGCCTGAGACTTTTCATGAATTAGATATACATAACCATAACGAGATAGATCATCTATAAAGGTGATAAAGTATCTCTCTCCCGTAAAACATGGAATAGAGAGTGGTCCGCAAATGTCTGTATGAATAATCTCAAGAAGCTCTTTACTTCTTGTGGCACCTTTCTTGGTGTGTTTGGTTTGCTTTCCTTTTATGCAATCCACATAAACACCAAAATCAGTGAAGTCTATGTTATCCAAAATCCCATTCTTCACTAATCTTTCAATTCTATCCCTGTAGATATGCCCCAGTCGTCTATGCCACAAGATAGAGGATTTTTCATTAATTAAGCCACGTTTAGAACCAACATTTGAATGCAGGGTTAAAAGAGATTGTGCAAACTCATCATTCAAGGAAATTTTATATAAACCATCACATAAAATTCCATGTCCAACCGATATTGAATTAAACATTAAATTGAGTTTTCCACAACTGAATAAAACTGAATATCCAACAACATCTAATTTGAATAATGACATTAAATTCCTAGAAATCGAAGGTACATAAAAAGTGTCTACAAGATCCATCTTGATGACCCGTCTCTAAGAGTAGTCGATAAGTTCCAACATACTCGACCTCCACTTTGAGACGGTTCCCCATAAAGACAAATCTTTCACTTTCCTTCGGTTTCCTGGTTGTAAGGAATCCCTGCATTGAATTAGTTATGTGAGTTGTGGCTCCAGAGTCAATCCACTAAGTATTAGAAGGAACTTCAGTAAGATTTGATTCATAACATACAAAAGAAAGATTCATACCTTTCTTTTCGAACCAAGCCTTTCTCTTGTTGCAATCCTTTTTCACATGTCCTTTTCTGCCACAAAAGTAGCATTTGACAGTGAAAGTCCTTCCATGACCCTGGCTACTTTCCCCAGGTTCATTCCCTTTCTTTGGTGGAAACCTCTTACCTCTTTCATACTTTCCCTTCTTATGTATGGCTCCTTGAGTTACTGCCAACACCGAGTGATGTCCTTCTTGCCTCAGTCTCACTTCCTCTTGAATACACATATTAGTCAGCTCATTCAGATTCCACTTATCCTTATGAGTATTATAGTGAATCTTGAATGGTCCGAACTGAGGAGAAAGTGAGTTGAGGATGAACTGTACCAAGAAGGATTCATCCACTTTCATTCCCAGTGTTCCTAACTTGACAGCTTTATCAGTCATATTAAGAATGTGTTGTTGGACTCCTCTACTACCATCATATTTCATGGTAGTTAGTTCAGCCATAAGGGTGCCCGCTAATGACTTATCAGCAGATTTAAATCTTTCTTTTACAGCAGTTAAAAGTTCTGAAGCGTTAGCAGTTTGAGGGAGTGAAGTCTTGATATTGTTGGCAATGGTCATCTTTATGAACATAAGACTGAGTCTGTTCGACCTTTCCCAGGCCTTGGCATGGCTAACCTGATCTGCTGTGCTTTCAGCAGTGACTTCCTCAGGTTTCTCAACTAGTAGAGCCAGGTCAAGGTCCAGTATACCCAGTGTGAATTGGACATGCTCAAACCATTCAGAAAAGTTTGTACCATCCAAGGCTGGAATGCTAGATGCATGAGAGTGAAGGGAAGTGAGAACGTTCACTAAAACAAAATAGGACAATGCTCACATTAAGGCCTCGAATCAATACAAAAACATTTAAATTTTATGAAGATGAATTATTGATATCACTTTGATTTCTCCTTTGGGCGAAACCTAAGCATATCTAGCATTCACTCTATATAGGTGAGACCTTTTATCACCTATGTAGGTCTAATATAATTTATGCCACTTAGACAGTAAGTCATGTTACCTTTGGGTATCCAATTCTACACCACTAAGTTGCATAAATTACACTACCCTACCCGGTTCGTAATTATTTGAAAAAGACTCTCCTTTGGGCGAGTCCCAATCTCCTAACTAGAACCGCCATCGAGAATATTATTGACCTTAATGTCACCCTTATTGACTAATCTTTTATGTAGTTGTATATTCATAAGGCTTACTAATATAGGTCACTTTGACAACTACTAAATCAATAAACCGTATGAATATAAAACTAACCAATAATATTCTCTCATCCTTTATTTGAGTTATTCCATAATACTCCAATGTTAACACTTGACCAATATCAATCAATATTAACACCATAACATTAAATGTGTAACATACAATTATGATTGAATTTAAACAACCATTAGTCGACTGGTCAAGGTAAGCCTAGTCGACTAAGGCCAAGTCAAGTCGACTACAAAAGGAAGACTAGTCGACTTGGATCAAGTCTAGTTGACTATAGAGGAAAGATTAGTCGACTACAAAATAAAAGGTTAGTCGACCAAGGGCAAGACTAGTCGACTCCTGCAGGAAGGCAACTCTCGGTTAACCTGTTAGTCGACTTGGGAAAAGGGTTAGTCGACTATACACATTATTAGTCGACTAATCAAAATGTCAAGTCGACTAAACAGTAAAAATAGAGAGTTCTCAACTTTCTGGAAAGAGACTTAGTCGACTAGTGTTATGGGCTAGTCGACTAACTGTCGACGAAACAGTTATTTCATGCGGTTTCTGTTTAATCGACTGATGCCAAAGAATATGAAAAATTAGGGTTTCTATTACTGAATTTTTGATCCCAATTTGCACAATTAGAGGAATATAATAGAATTAATAGCAATTTTAAGAAAGGCTACTAAATCCTCTTTAAAAAAAATTCTACAAAGAATGATCAAAATTTGATTTTTGAAACTGTTAATCAAAAATCCTAATTTATCCATAATCAATATTCTGAGATGTACAGATTCTTAAACTTGGCTCTGATACCAAATGTTAAAAAATTAAAAAAAACTTAAACATCATGATAGTGAAAACATCTATCAAGGATCTAGAATCCATACATCTCGAGAAGAATCTCAAATACATATACATATAAATACATACCTGAAGCCATTAGCGGAATAGTGAAGGTATGTTGATGAAGATCCAAGTCCTTTCCTTTGATCCTTGCAAACCCTAATTTGCAAACTCCTTCTTCTCTCTTTCTCTTTCTCTTTTCACAAACCCTAACTCAATAATAATGGATCCCACAAAAGGAAGAGGGTTGTTTTCTTTTCAAGAGGAGAGAAGTGGGTCTACAGTTGCAATTAATCACATATGATAAAACCACCCATCATGGCCCTTAATATCACACATGATTATTAAACCTTATACAAATGTAACTTTAATATTTGGGCATACATAATATCAGTTAGGCTTTAATTATGGAATCCAATTAATACTAAAAGATTAGTGGTCCACCTTAATGTGAGATTAATAGCTATGACTTGAATTTCTCATTTTATTTTATATTTTCTTTGAAGGGAAGACATAGCTTATCAAAAGAAATTGTTGGAAAAAAAGAATTAAGGTGTTTACTTTAATTCTTTTTGAAACTTAACAATATTTTACGTGATAAGTTATCACCAGTGTTTTCGGTATTTGTCCAAAGAAAATCTCAAAACTCAAAAGATTTTGTTTTTTGCTAATATTCTATTCAAAACTGAATTTAAACATTACTTTTCAATTTGTTTTTCTTTTCAGTATCTAATTATATACAAAGGTATATTCTTGTTTTTTTTCTATGTCATAATTCAAGGATCCATAGTTGTTGTTTTTTTATCCTTAACCTGAGTCTAAAAGATGATGCAGTTATTATGAAAGTCTCCTAACTTTTACCATCAGGCCATAGAAATTTTTATTCGTCTCTAAATAAGTACTTTATAATTGTAGATTATATAAACATACTTTTTTTGTGATAAAAAAACTGTAACCTAGTTTTGAGTCTGAAACTAAGTAACACTGTTTCATCATTTACTCTTTTATTGCAAAGTTAAATCTCAATGAGTAAATGTTAACATTTATTGAGTTAGTACATTATTATGTCGTTAATAAATGATTCAACGCGAGCTAGAACCTCTATTGGTGAATAAGATCACGAATCTAACAACTCCATATGTGTACTCGTCTATTTGCAATGATTCACTATAATACTCGTATTATATTTGTAACACCCGATTTATTTAATTATAAATTTATACCTTCATTTTCGGTTTGTGATAATTGGTAATTAGGACAGATAATTCTTGTAATAACAAATTAACCGTAAATATTGATAAATGATGAAAATGGGTAAATATTGAAAAATGATGAAAATGGGTAGAATGAAAGAATCTTTGCAATTATAATTTAGAAAGAGGTGGATACAATTTATCAGACCAAGATTTATTGTAGTTTAACTGAGCATGAATGATAAGTAGAAATGAACATGAATTTGGATACAATTAATGAACCAATAATAGTAACCAATATATGTTGATATATTGTGAATTATTACTTGATTGCTATGAATATGGATGTGTGTGTGGTAATAATACATATACAGTTGTGATATATCGTATAACAAGAGATAATTGATAACTTGTTTATGTTTATTTATTGATTGATATGCTTGATGATAAGTGTGTTCTTGCATTGTGTATCGTTAAGCTGTGATATGCAGAGCTATAATAGAGTACATAGGGGAGTATGTGACGGAATACTAACTATATAAATTTGTGACGGATAGGGGGTGTGCTCGAATATATTCGTGGTTGACAGGGGGTGTGCCTGAATGGGGTATGTTTGTTTAAAATGAATGAGTAATTTGTGAATCACCGTGTTAGTTAAATGATATCTGAACTTATGTGTAAACTTTACGTGTATTAGATGTGTTATCTATGTATAGTGTGGTGGGCATCGAAAATCTATTATACATTAATTAAGGTGTAAAATAACTACTGATATAACATCAAAATATAAAATCTTTGTCTTATAATGAAAATTCTGACATTTGTTACTAATACTCACATCAGTAATATTTGAACAACAAACTCAAGTAAGTTAATTATATAGCTGAAACATTTATGTTCTTGATCACTCACTTTCATGTTTCTTGTACACTATACGCAGATAATATCATGTCAAATTGTAAAATAAGAATCATACTCACTGAGCTGTTGAGCTCACATCCCCACAGATTTTTTATCTTTCAGGTGAATGCTAGGAAAGACTTGGCTTAAAGGCTACCCGAGCTTAACATTGAAGATTCAGGACAGCTCTTTAGGTTTTTGGCGATCTTTGATATTTTGATACATTTGACTAGCAGTAATCTATATATTGGATATGTATAACTATTGGCTCATATTTAGAACTTGTACTTGAGCATGTACATATGAATATGTGTGTGTGTCTTCTAAGTTGTAGTTAATTGTACATAACCTAAGTTGTGGTGTTGGACTGAATGACTCTTTAATGCGCACACACGCGCGCGCACACACACACGAGGATTTTGAATATAGAAGTTGTTGTGATATTACATATGATAAAGTAGGTGAGGTCAGGCTGAAATGATATTATGTATTGCGTGTGATGTTGTATATTGCAGTAAACTGATGTTAGCCGAAATCTGAGATATTGTAATTAGGACACACTCCATATTATAGAGAAGATGCTGTCGAAATTTTTTAGAGATTATCTGAATTATTAAAAGTAAAAGTTTAAGATTAGCATGTTTTAAGTGATTAAAAACTGGGAACGTTACAATACTTATTCTTATTTATACAAAAGAATAATATTTTGTCATACAATACTCACATTTAGTTAGAAGAAATAGACAAATCAATTCTCTTATGTGTTGAACAAGATTATTTTTAAATAAACTCTGAGTTGTTTTCAATTATTTTAAAATTCAAAACTCACAATTTTCATTATGAATTTCTATTTCTTGTAAATCCTTAATTTTATTTGGTTATACTATCTAAAATTTAGTTGTCATATTATTATATCCTACTCAATTTCTTTAATATATTTATCTTACTAATAGTTCCGTATTTCAACTAATTTACAAATAATATTTAAACATATATCCATCCAAATTTTTTATGTTCACATTATTTTTTGTTAATTTTTTATTCATTTTAGAAAATGTTCGATCTGTATTATACACATGCATATTTCATATCATAATTTTACTATATCCCGAATGACTACCGAGGCCAGGACACCCATGCATGTGATTAGAATAAATTGTTTTAAATGAGAATGATTATCTAATATAATAACATTTGGTTTGACCATGTGTTATGGACCAAGTTAAAACAGTGTGAGAGATCTTTACATATATTCATACACACTAAACTATTTATACTATACTTTCTTGTGAAGAAAGATAATAATGACAAGTTAAATACTAATTTTGAGTTGTGAAAACGGCCGGTGATTTCGAGTTTTAGGTCCTATTCTTCCGTTCAAAAAATAAAACTTTGAGCAAAACGGTAAAATAAAAAAAAAAAAGAGGTGCCAAACGCATTTCTTCCCTCTCCTTTGTCCTTCCTGCAATAACAAGAAATAGAGGGTCTTCTGCGAAAAAGTAAATAAAGATACTCTAGTTTAAAACCACGTTCTCAAAAAAGAGAAAAAGTAGGTGCCTGACTCCGGCACAAGTGACAGCTGTCGGTCGCCTTGCACGTGGGCTACGTGATCCGGGCAAGTGATGATGCCGCCAAAAAAAGTCCCCCCACGTCGCTTTCGCGCTGGGGCCCGCTCGAGCGAAGCCACACGTCACAACGTGCCCGCTCTTTTCCGCGCGGGGACCGCTCGGGAAACGTGTCGGCCACTGCGGGCTCCTGGAGCTCCCGTGGTTATCCACTTGCTCGCCTCACGTGTTTAGCGTGAGCGGACTGCGGCCCAATGAGAGCTACAAACGCGGCGCTATTTCATTGGCCCATGTGGGGGACCGAAGGTGGCCAGGTCAACGCCGGCAGCTCCCCAAAGCAAAAGGTTGACGTGTGACAACATTTACCATCTTTGTTCGTTTACAAATTGTTGTGCAAATAAATGGCCAATATTACTGTTAAATAAAAAAGCTCTCACAATTTTTTGTTCCAATGCAAAATATCTAAGATCCTAAAACTATCTTTGTTCGTTCACTGACTGAGGAATATCAATAATTTTATATATATATCACTTTTCTTTTACTTCACTTTTCCTCAAGGTACTAAATATTTCATGTAAAGTAATTAGAATTGCACATGAGCATTTGGAATCACAAGAGCTATTCTTATACATAATATATAAATTTTTTTTTGAAAAAGACACTCATAGAAAAATTATTTGCGAAAGTAAATGGAATACTTGTATTTTGTTGCGAGGATAAATTATGAGACATTAGAGTTTGTAAATCAAGCCCAATGCGAATCATTAAAACTCATGACATGCAGAAAAGTAACGATGTAGCGTGAGTTGATGTACCCTCAGCAATAAGCATATAAATTTTCAATAGAGTTAGTTTTCTCTCGATGAGTTCCTGAGGTATATGATCCTCAAGTTAACTTTCAGTTGAGTGATATACATAACATTCGTATGCAAAATATTGACATAGTTCACTCTTATTAATAGTTCGCTCTTAATGGTTGTCACAAGTATCATCCAGATGTTTTAAATGAAGCACATTTAGCTCTGATATTTACATATACATTCTAATCATAACTTTTTTGATAATTTATAGATATCTAGAGATATAATTATGAATGACACATGTGACTCTCTAGTGCAGGAATCGGTGCACCAGGGACTCCGACTTCTTTGAGAGATCAACTCATGCTGAATCCCTTGCAACGCAACAGTTTGAGTACCGCATGATCCAGATCAGGGACAATTGATACGTGTGCCCCATGAGATCGCCTGCAGAATTAAGGGATAGTCTCATTACTGGAATCGGGTTCGCTCCTTCGCGCCGACGGCTGGATTTTAGGGGTACGTTTCATGTGTGTGAGCCACACACACACATACAATAAGAGAGTGTGAGCCTCACACACATATTATAAGAGATTATAAGAGTTCTGATTCACGTGTCAATGCGTAATTCGCCATCTTATTATTTATGTGGCTCACAAACAGAAACCGAACCCGGATTTCAAGGAAAAGTATGCGAGTCCCACAAAATTGTGGGCCCACCACCCATTACTGCCCCCTTGATATCCGATAGACCATCGTACACCATGGACTAGGGGTGAGCATCGGTCGGTTCGGTTCGGTTTTTGCTAATTTTTACAAAACCGAACCGAACCGATTAGACTTAGTAACCGAACCGAACCGAACCGACTAAGTTTGGTTCGGTTTTTCGGTTTTTTCGGTTAGGCCAATATTTTTCCATCATTTCTTACATTTTTTAATCACCATTATATTATCATCCTTTAATATTCTAATCTCAAATATTCAATACCCAAATTAAAAATAAGAAAAAGACCCTAACCTTAATGTGAATTAAAAATTTCATATTCTAAAACTTTTACGCTATATTTGGGCTCTTATATCAAAACTCACATAATTATTACTAACTTTTAATGGTAAGAATGAAAAAAAAAGAACTATATTAATATAAATATTATTCTTAATTGCGATGGTGTACTTAACATAACTTTCACATATTCAACATAAAAAAGATGGGAATGCTAGAAGTAATGAGATAAGTTTTCACTAATTTTTTTTATGAACTATATGATTCACTAAATTGAAATGGATGGGGTAATATATAGGATAAGAGATTCGGTTCGTTTCGGTCGAGTTCGGTTTTTGAAACACAAAACCGAAACCGAACCGAACTAGAGCGGTTCGGTTCGGTTCGGATTCGGGTTTCGGTTTTTGGTCGGTTATTTCGGTTATAACCGAACTCTGCTCACCCCTACCATGGACGGCCGCGCGCTAAGGAGCGGGTTCGCTCCTCCGCGGAGGAGGAGGAGCGAACCGATCCCCTGATTACTCACTCTCCTGACACGTGGCAAATGACGTGCTGATGCTATTGTGGGCTTTGTAAACTCGAAAAACTCAAAAAAAATAAAATAAAAAAATGGTCCTCGCAAAGATGCTCCATGCCATCCTAAGGTAGAAGAAATGGATCCATCAAGCAAGATTCGAGGGGTGATAGTGTGACCTTTTCCTGTTTTTGGAAGGTCACAATGCCCTTTTAACTAGGCAAGCCTTTCCCTGTTTGGGAAAGTTGTGTCTTTTTTTTTTTTTTTTGCTTATATTTAATAGGTCTAATAATAATGCTAATTAGATTTAGAATCTGCAAAGAAATTTTAACTGACTGAGAGTGATTGAACAAAAGAAATTTAAAAAAAAAAAAAAAAAAGTGTCTCAAAATGTGGCCAGGTCATCTGAACCGGTAGATTCAAATATCGTGTTAACGATCAAATTGCATGTTAGAATAAAATTAACAATGTCTAAATTGCATTTAACAAGAAGATGAGGAATGAGAACGAAGGACAGTGTTTCTCTTCATTCCTTTTTAGTGATAAAACAGATGGCGTGCTCGCTCTTCTTAGAATTAGAATGTTTGTTGTCAATTTCTAGTTTTGGGTTATTTTGATATATATCTTTAAATTTTTAGTATTTAGAAATTTACCCTTAAATATTTGTTATTGGAAATTTACTCCCGAAAATTTTTATTTATTGATAATTTACGTCTCTAGGGGTGGCAATTGGGTCGGGTCGGGTCGAACCGACCCGATTACTGCTCGACCCATATAATAATCGGGACAGGTCGACCCGACCCGATTATTATACGAGTCAAAAATTTAGACCCAGACCGGACCCATTCTTAGTCGGGTCGACCCGACCCGACCCATTTGACCCGATTATTAAATTTTAAATTACAATTTCTTTACACTTTATTACCAAATTGTTGGGTGGTATAGTTAGTCATCACACTAAATTTCACACACTAGAGGCCACGGGTTCAAAACTGGTCTTACGCATATTTTTTGACAATTTGATTTAGGCGAAGGGGAGGAGGCGGGGACGGCAGAGGAGGAGATCAAGGGGAGGAGGCCGAGGAGGAGAGAGAATAATCGGGTCTGGTGGGTCAAGCGGGTCTGGCGGGAACGGATCGACCTGACCCATTTAATAATCGGGTCAGACGGGTCGACCCGATTACGACCCAAACTCAATTAGCCCAAACCCAGACCCGCTAACTTCGGGTCGGGTCGGGCGGGTCGCGACCTGTCTGCCAACCCTAACTTCTCTAGTTAGATTTTAAATGAAATAAGAGTGTTTTACCTATTATGTCTTACTCTTTTCTTTTTCATTGTCTCTATGTGACCTAACTTAATTTTATTAAAGCCAAAATTCTTGTCCCTTCTCTCATTCATTTTTCTTCTTCTCCTTTCTCTCTCTCTTTCTCGTTACGTTAAACTTAAAATCCATCCAAATTTCTCTCAAATCTCACTCTAATTTTTTAGAAATTTTTTTCTAAATATTAGGGAGCAAATATAAAAATGATTTGATGTGAGTTTTTGATGATAAACGAATGAGTGAGGAATATACTTGATTTGACAAAAAGAAGTAAAGAATGAATAGAAATAAGTAACAAAAGGAGAAGAATCTATAGGTTAAGTTGGGACATAGTGTTTAATCATTTAAATAAGGACTATTTAGTCATTTTTTTAAAAACAAATTGGCAAGTTAATAGAATCAAACAAGAATATATTTTTTATTCTAAAATGGGATGATCTTTATTTATTTAAAAGATTTGGAAGGTAAATTTTAATTATCAATAATTTAGAGAATAAAATTTTAAATATTAAAAATTTGGAGGGCATACATCTAAATAACACTTCTAATTTTTATACTCATTAAGTAGGAGAAGAGAGCTCATTCTTCTCATGTACACATGAATGATTGATGGACAAAACATATGAGAACTATTTCAGTGAGAACCGTTCTTACCATGTGCTTCGTGCAAACTCCATAACCGACTATCCTGTGAATGATCCGAACCGTTCGACTCGATCTACATACTCTAATTAGGTTACCAATGAAAAATTATGTGATTTCAAATCTTTTTACCCATGCATCAAATCACATCTTTCTTCTATGATGAAATATAACATATGTTTTGTAACCACTTGATGTATGGGTAAAAAGATAAAGAATCACGCGACTTTTTATTGGTAGCTTAATAAAATATGTAAATTAAGATAGACGATTTGGATGATCCACAGGGTGGTCCATCGTGGAGTTCACGTGAGAGTATTTTCATGTGTGTGTGTGTGTTGTATATATATAGAGAGAGAATAGACTTGTGTAGTTCCAGAAGGATTTGAGCCTGACTCCTTCCCACTCAAATACAATCATACATCATCCAAATATAAGATTCATTCCATTGAAGTTGGTGTATATTATTTCAAGTATCTATAAACCTAAAATCAAGTATTTAAATACTTTTTTCCCATGCTTCAAGTAGGAAAAAAACGGACGGTCTATATAGTGAGTTGGTTAGTTTAACGTTGTAGAATATTTGAAATCGAATAAAAATTAGTTTTATAGGGGTTTTTAAATTCTCAGATCATGATCAAATGGCCGGATTGAGAATTTGTATGTCTAAAGACATATATCTAACAAACTCATTACTTTCGGCCGTCCATTTTGCGCTGCTTGATCGATGGGAAAAAAGTATTCAAAACACTTGATTTTTAGTTACTTTAAATAATATAGATCAACTTCAATGAAGTATATCTTGTATTTGAATGTCGAATGTTGGTATTTGAGTGAGAAGGATTCGGGTTCGAATCCTTCCGAATCTACACACATCTCTCTCTCTCTCTCTCTCTCTATATATATATATATATATATATATATATATATATATAATATATATATATATATATATATATATATATATATATGGGGTTACTGTACCTCAGCCGACAGCTGAGAGAGTTTCTCAGCCGGCATGACGTGGCTTCATATTAGCCGTAGAGAAGTAAAAAATTTAGGCGGTAAAAGAAGACCCTCAACCACTTTTCGTTACCCAATGACTAAAATACCCTCAGTTTCACTTTTAACCTAGTTACAACTGTTCCTCCACTTAAAAAATTACAGATCTGAAAATTTTGAGTTTTTTTAAACAAAAAAAAATGATAGATTTTGATTACTAAATTTTAGAAAAATAAATTATTTAAAAAGCATGCAACCATGGTCGCATTAATGTTCAAGTTTTTTTTGAAAGATGTTTTAATCACAATAAAAATCTATTACTGCGACTTGAAACAGTTTATTTTATTTTATTTTTTTATTTTCTGAAACTACAATCGAAGTCGCAGTTTCTGAAAAGAAAAACTTTGGATTTAAATTTTTTAATATCATTTTCACTTTTTAGATTTATTTTTATTTTACATTGCGACTTTTGGTCGCAGTGTTGCGGCCTTTTTTTTTTTTATATTTTCGATTAGGGTCGCAGTATTTTTTCGACCTTACTAAGCTAAATAGGATATTGCGAACGTGGTCGCAGTCTTATGAAATAAGAGTCGCAGTCAATTGAAGCAGTGACAATAATCTCGTGAGTTAATTAATTAAGATGATTAGAAGATTGCGACTTCGGTCGCAGTCTTATGTAACAGCAGTCTCTTTGAGAATGTTTTGTTTGATAACAATGCGACCTTGATCATAATATTTTTTATTAAATAATCTAAATAGAAACTGCGACCATGGTCGCATTCTTATGAAGCAAGAGACATAGTCAATTGAAGCAGTGAATAAGGTCTCAAAAGTTAAGTAATTAAGATGGTTAGAAAACTGCGACCGAAAACTGTGACATTGGTCGCAGTCTTATGTAATAGCAGTCTTTTTGAAAAGTTTTGTTTGATAACACTGCGACCTTGGTCGCAGTATTTTATAACTTATTTTTCATTTTTGTGACCAAGGTCGCAGTCTTTTTATTAATAAATTTTAATTGGACTGCGACTTTTGGTCGCATTCATAATAATAAATTGTCAGATAAAATTGAATTCTGTGATCATAATCGCAGTATGAAATTTCATCTTCAAACCATTTGTTTTACAAGACAGCGACCAAGATCTGACAGCGTGAGGAGACACAGAGATATAGACATATAAAATGGGAGAAAAAAAATAATAAAGAATATAAAACTAATACATCATTCCAAGAAAAGACAAACGATAGGGGCTTTTAGTAATTTCAATTATTTTCAAAAGCGGGATGTCATTTTAGATTGTCGAATTATGTGGCTCATAATGTGCCTTGTCACCGCAGGCTGAGAGGGACTTTCAGCTATCGGCTTATATATATATATATATATATATATATATATATATATATTATATATATATATATATAATATATATATATATATATATAATATATATATATAAGATAGAGTTACAATACACATAGGTGTAACTAAGTTACACATACCTCTCTCTACCACACAAAAAATATTTTTAAACACCTTGTGGGACCAACCACCGTAATTTTTGTTTGAATCTCACCAAGCAAAATTTTTGTGGTTAAAAATGGTGTGTGTAACTTAACTTACTTACACCTATGTGTATTGCAACTCTACCCTATATGCGTGTGTGTGTACACATACATACATACATACATACATATATATGTAACGCCCCGATCTCGCGGGTACGGAGATGTTACTACAACGTATATACGCAAGTCGGAAATACTCTCACGTATATGAGCTAAGCATCAATACGGGTAAGAATCAGAGTACGAAAATACGCGGTGCATTATACATTCCAACATTTGAGTACAATTACAAAGTTATCATCTGATGTGACATAATATTATAAAAATATTGCATCACCGATAGGCGCAAATGCGTGAATATAAAGAGATATATAAGTATAATCAGTACAAAGGGCGCTCACGAGTTACAGAAGGAAAACTCGAGAGATGAGTAGGGGGCCTGAAAGGATAGGGCCTTAAACGATCTGCCAATCTTTCACGCTTCCGTTGCGCAATCTCTAATCAGCAACCGAAAGAATCTACAAGCTCCAAACTCTGGAATCTAGACATGAGGATCTAGGGGAGTCAGAACTCCCCAACGAGTGGTGTGACGAATGCCAAGTGGCATATAGGGATAAGCACACGTGTATCTATAAATCCAAGTCATAAGCATATATTAAAAACTATGTTGTGAGCACATGCATATAGAAGCAGGTAAGGAGGCGGAAAGTAAAGCAGATAAGATAATACCAGTTATCTCCTAAACTAACATAAATAGATAAAACTGACAAAACCGAATAAAACTGACTACGAGCAAAACTAATCGCACAAACTTAGTCACGGCTCCATGAGACTAGTACGTTGAAGGAATAATCCAAATAAGGAAATCCTCATCTATATACCTTTATCTCATGTCACCGTAATCCGAGCGCATACAAACTGAGTTGTAAAATAACACAACAAATTGTATATTAACATCTTGTTATAATTAGGTCCATCTAAGTTGTAGGTTATAGTCTGTATCTCATTTCACATACTTTCAATTACAATTTATAGAACCAGTTATTTGGAAACTGATGGAGTTCGACGAATCATGTTTAGAATGGGCCCCACACATTCCTGAGACAACAGTTCAGAAGTATCCGGTGCTGAGCCGGAACGTACCACTAGGTACCGGAACTTATTGTACGCGCGAACAGGAGTAAGGTATTGCAGATCTAGTAGAAATAAGCCTAGAGCTTGTGCATTCCCGACAGGAATAAACAGGAGGAGTATGGGTGCCAGTACACTCACGGAATCCCTGGTGGCTGCCAAATGATCCCTCAAGTATATGGCCATACGTGACTCGATATGACCATCATAAACATGAAACTATTCGGGACTCATCAGTTTTCCCAAACCCGGTGCAAGTTAGCTTATTATAATTTATTATGTAATTATCAATTTACGGGAATAACAGGAGCATGACATGATCAGAAATTCAGGAGTACATGAGCACATGTATAATAGGAATATGGTCATTGTATATAATAGAAGATAACAGGTACAGAATTCCCGTAAATGTGATAATCACAGGTCAGGTGTTAACATTACAGGTGGTAGGTGATAAGTGATAACTAACAGGAAGCAGGTTTCAAGCAGTAGCATGTCAGGTATCAGGTGGTAACACATCAGTTGTCAGGTGATAAAGGCAGTGTTAGGTAATAGTATGTAGATGTCAGAGAATAGTACAATAAGTGTTACCACATCAAGAAAACATGTCAAGTGATAGCGTTACAGCCAAGCACAATCAAGCGGAGCTTAAGCAGTACTGGAAGTGCGGACAACAAATAGTGTTTAGGCACTAGAGCGCTTGACGGACTATTGGAATGACTCAACTTAAAAGGCGAGTCTAAAATCTGACAGAGTTCCGCCTAGACGAATCTAATAGTAAAACGCTGAGCGCTAAGCATGTCTACCAGGCGGAGCATGAGAGACCTGTCGGTCTAAGTGTACTCCTTTTCGGGAAAGTGGGCAAGAGCCTCTCTAAAGTACGCCCGGGTCTAAGCGCACTCTCGGTAGCTACCACGAAACCCATAAGGGTGCAGGCCTAAAACCAATTGGGTAGCTAGCCTGGGAGTGACAAGAAACCCAGAGTCCGTACAAGGGTACCTGTAATGTTAGTACCACACGAGCATGCATATAAGCGTTATAATATCTAGACTACCGTAGAGTGGTAAAGCCCGGAGGCTGAGTGGAGAGAGCCCGGAGGCTAAACGCAACCCGAAGGTTGGGTATAGAAAGCCCGGAGGCTGAACGCAGCCTGAAGGTTGGGTATAGTACCTGCATGAGTGTTAGTATCGAACACACGCATATAATAAAGCAGTAATAAACAACATCACAGACATGTCATTTGTACAGGAATGAAACTACACTGGTACAAACATTCTTCACAGGCAAAGTACATGTACAATCCTGGGCGCACGGCCACATAAAAATACAAGGGCACAACCCAGTACAAAATATGAATACAAACTCAAATACAGAATAAAATACATGTCGACCCGACGAAGCGGGAAAACCCAATACGATGCGAGGACACTCGCCTAAATCTCTAAAAATATCGTGAAATCCAGAATCCCAGAAACTCGCACACGTGCCATAATATATTAGAATATATATATATATATTTATTTATTTTAGAAAGAAAGGGAATAAGAAAGAGAAGAAAGAGAAAGAGTTAGAGAGAAAAAGAGAGTAAGTAAGAGAAAGAGATCTAGAGAGAAAGACAGAGTTGGAGAGAGAAAAATCTAGAGATAGAAAGAGAGAGCTAGAGAGAGAAAAAGAATTGGAGAGAGAGAAACAGAGGGAGAGAGACAGCAGAGGGAGAGAAAGACAGACAGTAGAGAGAAACAGTGAGAGAGATGAGAGAACAAAAGAGAGAAGAGGGGTTGTTTGCCTATGTAATAGGTGGTTACTATACATGTATTATATTCACCATATAATAAAGATGTCATTTTATGCTTGGGTAAAAAGGCTCGTAATCGCGTGATTTTTAATTGATAACGTAATTAGAGTATGTAGCTCAAGATGGTACGTATCATCCAGGGAATCGCTCTTATATGGCTTTCTCACGAAGCTTATTTTAAGAAAGTTTCTTATTTGAAGATTTCTATATATATATATATATATGTATGTATGTATGTATGTATATATGTGTGTGTGTGTGTGTGTATAGACTTGTGTCATTTCGGAAGGATTCAAGGCAGAATCCTTTCCACTAAAATATACCAACATCTGACATTCGAATACAAGATTCACTCCGTTGAAATTAATCTATATTATTTCAAGTATTTATAAATCAAAAATCATGTGTTTTGAATACTTTTTGCACATTCATCAAGTAGAAAAAAAACGAACGACATAAATAGTGAGTTGGTTAGTTTAATGGTGTAGAACATTTGAAACCTAACAAAAAATGGTTTGTGGGGGTTTTTAAGTGTTTAGATCATAATCAAATGGCCGGGATCGAGAATTTTTATATCTAAAGATATAGATCTAACCAACTCACTACTTTCGTTCGTTCATTTTGCAACACTTGATGAATGAGTAAAAAATATTCAAAACGTTTGATTTTTTTATTTATAGATACTTGAAATAATATAATTTAACTTCAACGAAGCGGATCCTGTATTCAAATGTCGGAGAATTGTATTTGAGTGAGAAGGGTTCGAGCTCAAATCTTTTTGGAAGGACACAAGTCTCTCTCTCTCTCTACATATATATATATATATATATATATATATATATATATATATATATATATATATATATATATATATATGTATGTATGTATGTATGTATGTATGTATATATATGTGTATATATGTATACATATACACATATATACACATATATATACACATATACACATATATATACATATATATATATATATACACACATATATACACATATATACATATATACATATATACATATATACATATATACATATATATATACATATATATATACATATATATATATATACATATATATATACATATACATATATATATATACATATACATATATATATACATATATATACATATATATATATATATATATATATATATATATATATATATACATATATATATATATATATATATATATAGGGTCAAGTGCTCCTAGTAGGTCTCCTCAGATTGTAATCTAAGGAGACGGCTTAAAACTCCAACATCCCGATCTTTTTTTCACGATCCGACCGTACATTATCATATTCATGTTATAAGATGTACGCATATAAAAAATTACGTGATTTGAAATTCATTTACTCATCGATCTAATCGTTCAATTTTGTTCTACTGTTTAAAACCGTTAATGTTTGAACCCAAAGAAACTAGAGTAAACAAACTTTAAATCACATGAATTTTTATATGCATACATCTTATAACATGAATATGATAATGTGCGGTCGGTGTTAATCTCACATTAAATATAAGTGGCCCACTACCCTATTTAATTGGATTCCTAATTAAAGTAAACTGATATTATGTATGCCCATATTAAAGTTACATTTGTATAATGTTTTAATAATCATGTGGGGTATAAAGTAACCATGATGGGTGGTTTTATCAAACATGATTACTTGCAAATGAGACCCACTTCTCTCCTCCTGTGAATGAAATAAAATTCCCTCCCTTGTTTTGAGGTCTCCATCACTTTTGAGAATTAGGGTTTGTGATAAGAGAAGGAGACAGAGAGAAGAAGGTCATTGTAGATTAAAGTTAATTACAGGATTAAAGAGAAGGATTAAGGTCTTCATCCATCTACCTTCCTCAATGGCTTCAGGTATGGTGAATTTAGTGTATTGTTTAATTATGGGTATTCAATTCTTGAGATGTTTTGATTCTAGATCCATGCTAATTTAATCCGCATGATAGTTTTAATTTCTAACATTTGGTATCAGAGCCATGTTTTTTTTAGAATCAATACATCTTGGATTATGGATTATGGGAAATTAGGGTTTTTTGATTAACAGTTCAAAAAAAAAACCCTAATTTTCCCTAATTTAAGACTTCAGTCGATCAAGCAGGAACTGCCTTTGATAACTGCTTCGTCGACTATTAGTCGACTAGCCCGAAACACTAGTCGACTAAGTCTTTTTCCAGAAAGTTAAGAACTCTCTGTTTCGGAACAGGAGTCGACTAATAATTTTGTATAGTCGACTAATAAAATGTATAGTCGACTTGATATTTTGAGTAGTCGACTAATAAGGGTATAGTCGACTAATCCTTTTGTCCAAGTCGACTAACAGAGTGACCCGAAAGTTGAGAGCTCTATGTTGACTTCAGGAGTCGACTTGTTTTTTTTGAGCAGTCGACTAATAATAAGTATAGTCGACTTATTACCTTGACCTAGTCGACTAGACTTGATAATAGTTGGTCGACTTGACTTGACCCTAAGTCGACTTGACTTGACCCTAGTCGACTGGGTCTTCCACTATAGTCGACTTATATTGTTCCAAGTCGACTAGTAGTTTCTTGACCAGTCGACTAATGTTGGTCTAATTTCAATCATAGTAATGAATTGAAGTATTATAGTATTACTCAAATAAAAGATTAGAGAATATTGTTGGTTAGTTTTGTATTCATACGGTTTATTGATTTAGTAGTTGCCAAAGTGACCTATGTTAGTAAACCTTATGAATATACAACTACATAAAAGACTTGTCAATGAGGGTGACATTAAAGACAATAATATTCTCGATGGCGGTTATAGTTAGGAGATTGGGACTGGCCTAAAGGAAAGTCTCTTTCAAATAATTATGAACCGGGGTAGGGTAGTGTAATTTATGTAACTTAGTGGTGTAGAATTGGATACCCAAAGGTAACATGACTTACTGTCTAAGTGGCATAAATTATATTAGACCTACATAGGTGATAAAAGAATCTCACCTGAAGAGTGAACACTAGATATGCTTAGGTTTCATCCAAAGGAGAAATCAAAGTGATATCAATAGTTCATCTTCATTAAAATTTAAAATTTTGTATTGATTCGAGGCCTTAATGTGAGCTTGTCCTATTTTGTTTCAGTGAACGTTCCCACTTCCCTTCACACTCATGCAACTAGCATTCCAGCCCTGGATGGTACAAACTTCTTTGAGTGGTTTGAACATGTCCAATTCACACTGGGTGTACTGGACCTGGACATGGCTCTTTTAGTAGAGAAACCTGATGAAGTGACTGCTGAAAGCACAGCAGACCAGGTTAGCCATGCCAAAGCCTGGGAAAGGTCGAATAGACTCAGTCTTATGTTCATCAAGATGACCATAGCCAATAACATCAAGACTTCACTCCCACATACTACTAGTGCATCTGAACTTTTAACTGCTGTTAAAGACCGATTTAAGTCTGCAGATAAGTCATTAGCTGGCACCCTTATGACTGAACTGACTACCATGAAATATGATGGTAGTAGAGGAGTTCAACAACACATTCTTAATATGACTGATAAAGCTGCCAAGTTAGGATCACTGGGAATGAAAGTGGATGAATCCTTCTTAGTACAGTTCATCCTCAACTCACTTCCTCCTGAGTTCGGGCCATTCAAGATCCACTATAATACTCATAAGGATAAGTGGAATCTGAATGAGCTGACTGGTATGTGTGTACAAGAGGAAGTGAGACTGAGGCAAGAAGGGCATCACTCAGTGTTGGCAGTATCTCAAGGAGCTATCCATAAGAAAGGTAAATATGGAAGAGGTAAGAGGTTTCCACCAAAGAATGGAATGAACCTGGGGAAAGTAGCCAGGGTCATGGAAAGACTTTCACTGTCAAATGCTACTTTTGTGGTAGAAAAGGACATGTGAAGAAGGACTGCAACAAGAGGAAAGCTTGGTTCGAAAAGAAAGGTATGAATCTTTCTTTGTATGTTATGAATCAAATCTTGCTGAAGTTCCTTCTAATACTTGGTGCATTGACTCTGGAGGCACAACTCACATAACTAATTCAATGCAGGGATTCCTTACAACCCGAAAACCGAAGGAAAGTGAGAGATTTGTCTTTATGGGGAACCATCTCAAAGTGGAGGTCGAGGCTGTTGGTACTTACCGACTACTCTTAGAGACGGGTCATCAGATGAATCTTGAAGATACTTTTTATGTACCTTCGATTTCTAGGAACTTAATGTCATTATCCAAATTAGATGTTGTTGGATATTCTGTTTTATTCAGTTGTGGAAAACTCAGTTTAATGTATAATTCAATGTCGGTTGGATACGGAATTTTATGTGATGGTTTATATAAAATTTCATTGAATGATGAGTTTGCACAATCTCTTTTATCTCTACATTCGAATGTTGGTATTAAACGTGGCTTAATTAATGAAAATTCCTCTATCTTGTGGCATAGACGACTGGGGCATATCTCCAGGGATAGAATTGAAAGATTAGTGAAGAATGGGATTTTGGATAACCTAGACTTCACTGATTTTGGTATGTGTGTGTGGATTGCATAAAAGGAAAGCAAACCAAACACACCAAGAAGGTGCCACAAGAAGTAAAGAGCTTCTTGAAATAATTCATACGGATATTTGCGGACCACTCTCCATTCCATGTTTTACGGGAGAGAGATACTTCATTACCTTTATAGATGATCTGTCACGTTATGGTTATGTGTATCTAATTCATGAAAAGTCTCAGGCTGTTGACATCCTTGAGGTGTTCATTACAGAAGTCGAGAGACAATTAGATAGAAAAGTTAAAATCATAAGATCAGATCGAGGTGGTGAGTTTTATGGAAGATATGATGAGTCAGGACAACATCCTGGCCCATTTGTCAAATTTCTAAAAAAGCATGGTATTGTGCTAATACACAATGCCAGGTACGCCTCAGCAGAATGGTGTTGCTGAAAGGCGAAACCGAACACTTATGGATATGGTTAGGAGCATGATGAGCTTTTCTAATGTACCTAATTCATTGTGGAATGAAGCCTTAAAGACTGCTATGTATATCTTAAACGGGGTTCCTAGTAAAGCAGTCCTAACAACTCCTTTCGAGTTGTGGACTGGTAGGAAACCTAGTTTAAGACATTTACATGTTTGGGGTTGTCCAGCAGAGGCTAGAATATATAATCCACAAGAAAAGAAATTAGACTCAGGGACAATATTTGGGTATTTCATTGGTTATCCAGATAAGTCTAAGGGGTACAAATTTTATTGTCCTAACCATAGTACAAGAATTGTTGAAACTGGTAATGTCAGATTCCTTGAGAATGGCGAAATTAGTGGGAGTGATGAACCAAGAAAGGTGGATCTTGAGGTGGTAAGGGTAAATATCCCAATACCCTTTCCTTCAAGAGAAATTGTTGTCCCTCAGCTTGATCATCAAGCTGAGATACCAGAACAACATAATGATATTGGTTCACCACTTCATGAGGATATCGCCATTGAAAATATTGTAGAACCACCACAACCGGCAGCTTTGAGAAGATCTCAAAGGGAAAGAAGATCTGCCATTTCAGATGATTATGTGGTATATCTACAGGAATCTGATTTTGATATTAGGATTAATAAAGATCCAGTTTCATTTTCACAAGCCATAGAATGCAATGATTCTAGTAAATGGGTTGATGCTATGAATGAAGAGTTGAAATCTATGGACCAAAACAAAGTCTGGGATCTCGTCGAATTGCCTAATAACTGTTGGCCCAATGGCCTTCCACTCTAGTTTTGATGATGATCAACACTCATGTAGTTATGTTTACTAATATTCTTGTGTTTCTAAGTTTCAGATCATTAACAGGATATTAGTTGGTGATTAGCTTCAACAAGATGATTAGAAGCTTATCATGGTGATTCCGGTGCCAAAGCTTAAAGATCATACCTTTGCACTTGGAGAATCACGGAGTTTTGGAGCAAGTCTACTTGAAGATGAAGATTGTCAAGAAGACTTAGGTATCCTAGTTTAGATTGAGTTTTAGATTCATTTGTAAAGCTTAGTTTAGTTGATATGCTCAAGTGCACAAAACACACATGTTTTATGATTTGATATTGGTTTTTATGAATAGTTGATCAAAACAAGTTTACATGTTTTATATGTATAGTAGATGTATTCTAGTTATACATACATGGTTTAACTTGCTAAACAAACTTATTTTGATTCATGTTTTGGAAAATCAAGTTTGATAAAAATACCGGTTTTTGTTTTTGATAAAATTTGCAAGACACAAAAATGAATTGATATGTTGATATATTGTCTTGAAATTTTTATCACATGTTTATGTTTTAACATAAAATGATAAAACAAGTTTTATGGAATTTTCAGAAATGATAAAAGATTTTTGTAAAATATTTTTCCCTAAATTTCTGACCTGGTTTTTGGGCTGACAGGCTGGTCGGTCGACCGTGCCGGTCGACCGCACCAAAGGGCCGGTCGACCGGGACGGTCGACCGACGTGCACAGACGTGCACGTCTGTTAGGCACAGTGGACGGTCGACCGGGCCGGTCGACCGGGCCTGAGAGCTCTGCTCTCGGTTTATTTCGGTCGACCGGACCGGTCGACCGATGTTGCCCAACGGTCACATTTTTGACCGTTGGCGGTCGACCGGGGCCGGTCGACCGGCAGTTGGTCAGACTGCCACATCAGCCTAACGGCTAGTTTTTCCTAGGGGCTATATAAACCCCATCTCTTTGGGGATTTTGGCCAAGGTTTTTAAGAGAAAAATTTCTGGTTTTCTGAAGAGTTTAAAAGAGTTTTAAAAAGAAGTTTTTGGGCTTTATACTTCTAATCTTTATTGTTTTGGGTTTTTGGAAAATCAAAGAAAACTAGGTTTTGGGATTTTGATTTGATCTTACATTTTCTATCTTTTACAAGAGACTTCCCAATTAGTTTTTCTTTGTTGCTTGTTTCCAAAAACACTTTGGTTCCACACTTGAGCTATATCATACTATCCTAAACTATTTAGGATCTTGTTTTTGTGGAAAGAGAAAAAGGAAAGAGGTTTGTGGTTGAGATATACCACTTGTAAAAACCCTTGATTTCTTGAGTTGCTCCCTCTTTGGTAGAGGTGGAGAGTGTTGTATTGGGTTATTGTTTGCTCCCTCTTAGGTAGAGGTGGAGTTTGGTTGTGAGCCTCTTCGGTAGAGGTGTGTGGATTGGTTGTTGTATTGGCTACGGGCCTAACCCCTCGGTTGTGAGGAGGTTGTTGTTTGAGAGAGGAGTTTGGTACTCCTAGAGTTGTAAGAAATCCTCTTCGGTAGAGGTTCCCTCGGTGGGAGTTGAGATAGTGGAAATCCTACACGGTGGTGTAGGCGGGGATGTAGAGCAAGGTGCTCGAACCTCGAAACAAATCTTGGTGTTTGCGATTGCTCCCATTGTCTCTCTAACTCTCTCTCATTTACTTTGTGCAAAGCATCATACTTCATCTCATATCATACTTGCTTGTGTTGAGCATATTTCTTATTGCCTTGCATTAATTAATATTGTAATTTATCCTTGATTGCTTGGCTTGATTGTGTGTGCACATATTTCATATTGCTTGGATTGCTTGTGTGTGTGTGCCTAACTTGTACTCATCCAACAAGAGCTTCACATAGCGCCTCAACCCATTTCAAGGGGAATCAAGAGGAGTTAGTCCAGAGCCTCGCAAGGGGAATTCGGCTACACTTGTTGTATTGTATTAGTTTGTGCAACATTTGCATTAGCTTCCGCATTTAGCGCACTTAGTTTGCATTGAGTTTCTTAGATTAGCAATTACACCTATTCAACTGTAAGAAAGTCGGGTGTAAATGGGTCTTTAAGACCAAGCGCGACTCCAAAGGCAATATCGAACGATATAAGGCCAGACTTGTGGCTAAAGTTTCACTCAGAAAGAAGGCATTGATTATAGAGAAACCTTCTCTCCAGTATCAAAGGACTCTTTTAGAATCATTATGGCCATTGTAGCTCATTATGATTTGGAGTTACATCAAATGGATGTGAAAACAACTTTTCTGAATGGAGATTTGGATGAGGAAATTTACATGGAGCAACCTGAAGGGTTCGCAAAGAAAGGAAAAGAACACTTGGCTTGCAAATTAAAGAAATCCATATACGGACTTAAACAAGCTTCCAGGCAATGGTATATAAAGTTTAATGATACCATTACCTCTTTCGGATTTACAGAAAACACTGTTGATCAGTGTATATATCTGAAGATCAGTGGGAGTAAGTTTATCTTTCTGGTTCTGTATGTGGATGATATTTTGTTAGCCAGTAGTGATATTGGTTTACTGTATGAAACTAAAAGCTATCTTACCAAGAATTTTCAGATGGTTGATATGGGTGAGGCAACTTATGTTATTGGCATAGAGATCTTCAGGGATAGATCTCGAGGATTGCTAGGACTGTCTCAGAAAGGTTATATCAATCGAGTCTTGAAAAGATTTCATATGGAATTATGTTCAGTCAGTTGTGCACCCATTCAGAAGGGTGACAAATTAAGTGAGAGCCAGTGTCCTAGAAATGACTTAGAAAAGGGTCAAATGCAGAAAGTTCCGTATGCGTCAGCTGTTGGGAGCTTGATGTATGCACATACTTATACCAGGCCAGATATCAGTTTTGCTGTTGGGATGTTAGGAAGATACCAGAGCAATCCAGGAATGGAGCACTGGAAATTGGCAAAGAAAGTAATGCGGTATCTTCAGGGAACGAAGGACCATATGATCACATATAGGAGATCAGATCAGTTGGAAGTGATCGGCTATTCGGACTCAGATTTTGCTGGTTGCCCAGATAGCAGGAAGTCTACTTCAGGCTTCATATTCATGCTAGCAGGTAGGGCAATCTCGTGGAAGAGTGTAAAGCAGTCTATCACTGCTTCATCCACGATGGAGGCTGAGTTCATAGCATGTTTTGAGGCCACGAATCATGCATTATGGTTACGGAATTTTATCTCAGCACTTGGTGTAGTTGATTCTATTGCCAGGCCGATGAAGATATTTTGTGATAATACAGCAGCCATTTTCTTCTCTAAGAATGGAAAGTACTCTAGTGGTTCCAGACACATGGAACTAAAGTACTTGGTGGTTAGAGAAGAGTTCAGAAACAAAGGATGTCAATTGAAAGTATAAGTACCACTTAATGGTTGCTGATCCAATGACCAAGGGATTGCCTCCAAAGACATTCAAGGAACATGTTGTTAGAATGGGTCTTTTGAGCAATCTGTAAATGTATGTTTTGGTACTTGTATAATTGACAATATTGCGCAATAAAAGTTTGTTTCTGTATTTCCTGTTATCCAATTATGTGTGCACATATTATGTATGTTTTGTTAAACAGGAAATGTCTTAACAAGACAATTACAGGGGTCATTTTGGTTATGGACTCAATTAGTAAGGGTTATCAATGTTGTGGTACATAGAAGGGAGTATGACATAGAAGTTGTATAACCGCTATGACTCGCATTGGTGGTCCAAGCTAATTGCAGTATTACAGTATTTCATGATTTGGGCTTATCAGTTGTTGTTTTTTAAAATTCGTGATCACGTGTCAAAGTTTTTCAGTATGGAATCCAATGGAGTCAAAATATTTTGAAAATGAGTCTTTTCTTTTATTTGTTTTTCTAAAGTTTTTACATAATCGGCTAGTGGTCCAAGTGGGAGAATGTTAATCTCACATTAAATATAAGTGGCCCACTACCCTATTTAATTGGATTCCTAATTAAAGTAAACTGATATTATGTATGCCCATATTAAAGTTTCATTTGTATAATGTTTTAATAATCATGTGGGGTATAAAGTAACCATGATGGGTGGTTTTATCAAACATGAGTACTTGCAAATGAGACCCACTTCTCTCCTCCTGTGAATGAAATAAAATTCCCTCCCTTGTTTTGAGGTCTCCATCACTTTTGAGAATTAGGGTTTGTGATAAGAGAAGGAGACAGAGAGAAGAAGGTCATTGCAGATTAAAGTTAATTGCAGGATTAAAGAGAAGGATTAAGGTCTTCATCCATCTACCTTCCTCAATTCATCAATGGCTTCAGGTATGGTGAATTTAGTGTATTGTTTAATTATGTGTATTCAATTCTTGAGATGTTTTGATTCTAGATCCATGCTAATTTAATCCGCATGATAGTTTTATTTCTAACAGTCGGATCGTGAAAATAAGATCGGGATGTTAGAATTTTAAGCCGTCTCCCTAGGTTACAATCTAAAGAGACCTATTAGGAACACTTTTCCATATATATATATATATATATATATATATATATATAATATATATATAAAAAGCTGACGCTTAAGAATGGTTCTCACATATTTCTAATATTATATATTATACGATTGACTCTCAAATATATCAAGTAGTCTATTTGGACGTACATGTCCTGATTGCATAACTTGCCCTTAAAATGATAAAAGAAATTTAATCGTTTTTTTTTTTCAACTAATAGACAATTAACAAGTTTGTCCTATATCCACAGACAACTAACAAGTGTATCATATATATATCCATGTGGATATGTATGTGATTCGATGAGATTCCAATCATTGATGGTCCCTCAAAATAATAAACTTATATATTTTCATTTAGCAAATAGTAAGCATATAAGAGTCTAATTCTAGCTTAATTGTCAGCAAAACATGGCAATGCATCTCTTGATGAAGTCAATGTACTGCCCTTGAAGTTAATCTTTTAACTTCAGTAAATTTTATATCATAATATAATCTTTAGTATAGCAATTAGGAAGAGTGATGGATTTAAATCAAAAGTAAGATCAAAACTCACTAGCTTTAAGTTTTCGAGTTATAGCAAGTTGGTGATTGATAAAAAAAGAAAAACAACACACATGCATGTTTAAAGATTGAAGGACAATGGCACAGGGGCAAGAAGTTGGTGACTGAGAGATGTTAATTAAGGAAAGCAATGCAAATGTATATTTGATAATTAAGAAGAGTGACAAGGGTAGAAGTGTTTCGTTGCTCTTATCCCCATAAGCACTCTTATTCCTCTCTAGGATAGTGAGAAAGATTGTTATTTTTTTAATATAACAACTGTCTGTTACTTTTGAGACCGTTATAGTTCATTTTGAGTGTGAATTTGAGAATGAGTGCAATTCATGCAAAACACATTGTTGTCAGTGACTTCTAATTGATCACGATGATTCTAAATTCTAAAGTCTTGTTTGGTAAGAAGAATTAGTTTAAAAGTAAAGCTAACTCTTACTAGCTCTGGTCAAATGTTCAAAAATTGATAAGAATTAACAAGTGATGATGATCTTGAAATTATATCAAAATCATTCTCAAAACCATCTTGAAATCCACTCAATCTTTTAAAACTCAAGAATTGCTAATTTCAACTTTTTGATGGAAATAGGCCCCCTTTCAATTTCTCTTCTTTTAAGGCACTAAATCTCAACTTTCAGCTCTACTTGCCGAACACAACGTAAATGTAGCGGAGAGTTATATTCTACGAAAATAAAAGTCATATACTCCTGACGACGACGATCCAAAATAAAAGTCATATACCCCTGTCCGAGCAGGTTAACCGTCTGTACGGGTCTTCACTTAGACGGTGACTCTTCGGGAGTCTCCTGAAAGATAGGGCTAGCCCACGTTAGATGCTCGGAGCTAGCCTATAATGGGATATACCCTGATAGCCACAAGGGCAGGTCAACCACCTATACGAGTCTTCACCTTGACGACGACCCTTCAGGGAGTCTCTTAAAGATGGGAACTCGCTCACGTTGGATGCTCGAAGTCAACCTATAATGATGTATACCCTGATGGCCGTCCGAGCAGGTCAACTGCCTATACAGGTCTTCACCCTGATTGTCGCACGAGTAGGTCAATCGCCTATACGTGACTTCACCCTGACAGCGACCCTTCAGGAAGTCTTCTGAAAGATAGGGGCTCGCCCACGTTGGATGCTCGTAACCAGCCTATAATGGGATATACTATGATGGCTGCCCGAGCAGGTCAACTGCCTATACGGATCTTCACCCTGACGGGGACTCTTCAGGGAGTCTTCTGAAAGATGGGGGCTCGCTCACGTTGACTGTTTGGAGCCAGCCTACAATGAGATATATCTTGATGGACGCCCGAGCAGGTCAACCTCTTATATGGGTCTTCACCCTGACGGCGACTCTTCAGGGAGTCTCTTGAAAGATGGGGGCTCGCCTACGTTGAATGCTCGGAGCCGAACTATAATGGAATATACCCTGATGGCCGCCCGATCAGATCAACTGCATATACGGGTCTTCACTCTGACGGCGACCCTTCGGGAGTTTCTTGAAAGATGGGGGCTCGCTCATGTTGGACGTCCAGAGCCAGCCTATAATGAGATATACTCCAATGACCGTTCGAGCATGTCAACTGTCTATACGAGTCTTCCTCCTGATGGTCACACGAGCAGGTTAACCGTCTATACAGGCCTTCACCCTAAAGGGATCCAAATTCACCAAAAAGAGAAATCAGTTGCCACTTGAAGGAAAAGTGCAAGACCAAAACAAAATTGTATAGTTCCCAAGAAAACGATAACCGATGAAACAACAGTAAAGATAACAGTTAGAAAATTGGTGTATGTGTTAGTGTTAATTAAACAATAGGATACGTATCTCTAGAGGTAAAGCTCATCATTTCCCATATGTGACTTTGTGTACCTTATCCCAGAATTGGCATGTCCCAATGACTTAAAGACAACTTTATTAGTCCCAAAAAACATAGTACAAGTTTAGTGTTATTCCAGCAAATAAAACGTTGATTCTGACAGCTAACGAAAGTTAAACGTTTGAATATGATAATATAATCAGGTTGCTTAACATGAACATAATTTAAGTTTGAACGGACCAAAGAAAGGATATTCACGTTGCAATATCACATGGGAAAAATGAAGAGGGTCGTCTCTCGCTTGAGGGAATCAATTTGGTCGAAGTCCAACTTTTTTTTTAAGCTCCCGCACATTTTAACTAAAAAAGGAAGAAGTTAAAAGCAACAACTGTAAGAGAAATCCGAGACCCTCCCCCATCCTTCTTTTGTATATTAGGCCGGACTTGGCGCACCATCTAATTGAGGTTTAACCTACACGGAGAAATATAAAGTTTAAAAATGAAGAATAGAAATGTGCAAGATTATTTAATACTACCGTTATAACGAGTGGTTATGCGGGTCGTGATACACAAGAAGAGACTGCAATGGAAGCTTTTAAGTAAGTTCTTTTTTTTATTTACTTAAACATGTTAAAAATCTTTCTTCTTTGTTTTAAAAGAAAAGAAAAAAGTATTAAATTAGAAGATGAGACGAAGAAAAAAGAAGATGATGTAAGATAATATTGTTGGCATTTTAAGAAAAGAAATGAGAACTAAGTTAAAGAAAAGAGTAAAGAAACAACGATGGTTTTTAAAGTGTGTTGATAATTTAAGAAATTAAAAGAAAGAAAGGACTAAAGAGTATTTACCTCCTTGAAGTTTGCTTTACCTCTGATTCACATCGACGACTTACCTTGGCTTGAAAGTGATTATAACATGGCATAGGGAATCTTCCCTGTTCTCATTCTAGATTATGAAATAAAGATGCAAGCTAAACTAATTTAGAAATGGATCTCCATCACCATAAGCCATCTGCGGCACTTGCAATGCAAGGCATAATAGAGGCTATATCGGATTCATTTGGATTACAAGAATCTCAGAGAAATGTATAAAATAAACAAGAGGAAGAAGAATATAAAATGCAACCTTCGATTGAAATAGAGCAATGATAGAAAAAAGAACGAAAACTTACACCGGTGTCACTTCTCGATACAACCTTCTTCTCTTTCTCTTATGAAACTTCTCTCTGATCTCAGTTACATAAATAAAAATGAAAAATTATATAAAAAATAAAAAATCTTAAGTTAGAACAAAAGAATAGTCTAGCCTATACTCTCTGCTGAATGGTGCTCGTTTGCCTTCAAAATATGTGGTATTTATAAATGAAAATGGAGTGGGGAGAAGCATCTGAAGATAGGGGAGCAAATGCTCCCTCAACAGCCATAACTAATCCGCAGATCCGTGACTTTTGCCGGAGGTTCACGCCATGGATCTGGCCACTTGGCCAGATCCAGAGGCGCGCCGTCGTGGTTTTTGTTATCTTCTAATTTTCAACTAGATTTCTCTGTTTGAGCTCTGGGTTTGCCACTATTGATTTTCCCAGTTAACAAAATAAATCTAACTAAATTTGAATTAATTGGAGATTATCTGTAATTATCTTCTCTAATCTTTATTAATTTGCACCTGCAAAAATCAGACATTAAGACAAGTAAATAGCTGGGATTATTACTAAATAAGTATGGAAATGTAATAACAAATATGCTAATTATATATATGATCACACCCCCACACCTATGTTTTGCTCGTCCTCGAGCAAAACAAAAAATAGAGGTAACCTGATCTAACTCACTTTCGTAGGAATCATGATTGCAGTTAGCACGTGCAACAAGCCGTTAAATCTTTAGGTTTCCCCTAAAGGACGAGTTTTTGTCTCGTAAGGATTTTCAGTGAATTACACCACAAAATCATAAAGAAAGAGAAAAAAAATGTTAGTATTTTCGAAAAAGCATTTTGAGAAGATGAGAAAATATTTGAATTATCTTTATAAGAATTAAGTAATCTATAAGTTATAGAAAAATTGAATTTTGCATTCTTAAACTTAGTCTCTTTTCAAAAACTTATTATCAATCAAAATAAGGAGTCAAACTGTATTTCTCATATAATCTATTATTTTACCCTACGTCATATGCACCTTTGTGATAGTGAAATTTTGTCTCAGGGTTCTTCAACTCTAACTCTTATGCTTTATTTTTCATATTTTTGGTTATCTCTTAGTTTTATTAGGCTTTCTAATCTGCCTATATAACAAGCCTTAGGTCAGTGACTCGCAAACCAGACGATTTTAGTGTATCGGGTGAGAAAAACACCCAAAGGACTTAAGGATTCGAGCAAATAAGGCCACAAAACTTAAAAATTTTATTAATTATATAGATCATTTTTAAGCGCGAATACTCATGCTTTATGAGACAGAAATACCCAGCTTAATCAGAAATATATATATATATATATATATATATATATATATATATATATATATATATATATATATATATATATATATATATATACACATACATACATACATATATATATACATATACATATATACCTGTATACACACACACACACACACACACACATATAGGTACATACATACATACATATATATATATATATATGTATATGTATATGTGTGTATATATATATATATATATATATATATATATATATATATATATATATATATATATATATATATATATATATATATATATATATATATATATATCTTTTTCAAACTTATCTAATTACCTTTGCATAAATACTAAGGCTTGCTTAGGCCAAATCACATAATTAATCAATAAGTAATTTGTTTATTTTATATATATATTTAATAAGACATAAGAATCTTTATTTTTGAACCCAAAGTGTGTAAGTGTATAAAGTATGCATATTTTATCAAGGTAAAAATCAAGACTAAATTACTTTTTCAATTTTTTTCTTAACTCTAGAAATCAAACAAATAATCTTATACTAACTAGGTATAAGAAATCCTAATTATGATTCTCCTACTCCTTAAAATTAACTTAATTTCTTACAAAAAATAAGTCAAAATATAGTTTCTCTTTTCAAAAAAGTTTTAAAAGAAGAAAAATATTTTTTATATAAATTAAAAGAAAAAATAAATCAAAAGAAAACCTATGTTATTTTAGAACCCACCCCCACACATATCTCATGCATTGTTCTCAATGTATGAATGAATGCATAAATGCATGAAAAGAAGAAAGGGAAGAAAAATGTTCCTTCCTGGTGGTGATTCTAGTGGTGGTTGGATTGGGCCAAGCATTGCTTCCCAATCTAAATATTATGGATTATCATGAAACCCACTTTCGATGACCTCTTTCCTATTTACAGAGTTACAACCCCCAAGTGAATAGGATGATGCAACACCCTAACATTAAAATCATTCCTGTTATATGATCAATCTTAGAATATCATCTCGGAGTCATTATGGTCTATACCTTGGTCCAACAATATAATGTGACTTGGAGAAATGGTTGACTTGGGCTCAAGAATGAAAGATTTGAAAACCAATACTAACACGGATCAAGTTTAAGTTCGAGAGTCGATTTTGGTTCAATAGTTGGTTCCAAATTAAAGTATTCACATTTATTTCCAATCAATGGAATGTGACTATCCAAAATAGGTGATTCAATTTCAAGATTTATAGGCACGTGAATCAATGTTGGCTCAAAAAATGTGTCCAAATTGAAAGGATATCGGAGTCAATATAGATTCAAAGTTTGGAACTAAATCATAAAGTTGGGAATCGGGGTCACATTCACATTCAAGTCCAATCTCATTGAATGAAAAACTTGTCAATTTGTTAAAAATTTGAGATTGGTCAAGCTCAAGTTGGTGTGATGAAAATGAATCTAGGTTAAGGTCCCCAAGACACCATGATTTTTCGCTCCTATAAAGATGGCTAGGATAACTGGGAATGGTCAAAAATATATTAGGTAGAGTTTCTCATTCCTATCTTTCACTATGTTGATTAAACGACTCATTTGTGCTTCTAACTTATTGATAGAATGGGTAAAATCATTTTCAGACCGAATCAAATTTTTCATACTTATTTCTAAGTCAGTAGGCTCTTTTTGTTATAGGACTTGAAAAATGGAGTAAGGATCTTTTATTTGAGAATTTTATGGGATACTTGAGTCTGTTGGATTTCGAGATTGCAAGTACTCAAGTATGCCTTTCTTACTCTTTTCTATATAATCAGAAAAAGGTGTATATGAAGAAGATTGTTGAAAAGATGATTGATAATATGACTCGGGGGAGTTGTATCCCCACTGACTCTGTGAAGAGTAGAGATGATTATTTCAGTCTTATTCATAACATAGGGACTGGGGCATACGTTGTTCGGACAAGACCAATCTGACATACTTGATTGATTAAAGTTATGATATGCCGGGTGATAGTATTTGAATTGAAAGAGGTCGGGGTATAATACGGAGTTCTATTAAAATTGAAAAATTATTGTTATATTCTATTTACACAAAAAAAACAAATAAACAAACAACAAAAAAAAATCTAGCCTATGTTAAGGTAGATCTTAGACCTAGACGACTCCTAACTGGTTAGACTATCTACGGGAGGTATATTGCACAGTCTAACTGTAAGTTAATCGACCAGGTAGGAGCAAGACAGTGGGAGGTATCCGGGTCTAAGTAACGGGCATGATTATGCCAAACCACTGTTCTTCGAGGTTTCGCCTTTCAATCTCCAATCTTTGACACCGATTTGGCAAGAGTCAAACTAACAACTTCGCCCTTAAATCTGAAAATCACCTAGAGGGGGGGTGAATAGGTGATAATACTAATCAATGGACAAATTAAAAATTAAGATGTAACAATCACCCAACAAGATTCACAAGATGAATGAAAGCAAGTAAATATAGCAATAATGATGATAAGCAAGTAATAAGTGCAAGTAAAATAAAGTAAGGAGTGCAAGAATGTAAACCAAACGCAAACACAAGGATATGTTATCGAGGTTCGAGCACCCAGCTCTACTCCCCGCCTTCCCCAGAAGGATTCTAGCTACTTCCACTATCACAAAGAAATCACAATTACACCAGAGTACCCAACTCCACAATCTCAATTACAAGCAATTTCTGAGTTGTCAAAAGACCACAAACTTTCTCTTTCAAATGTCTCTTCCCTTACAAAAGGTCCTTAGAGAACAATGAGTAGGAATGAAGCTCTTGTGTGTAAGGAGAAAAGAAAATGAAATCAGAGAATTCTTTTGAAAAACACTTCAGAAAATGAGAGAATTTCAGCACAAAAACCAAGATCTTTTGAAAGCCTTAAACTTGGAAACTTTTGGAATTTTTCTCTTGTGATTAATTGTTGTGAACAATCTCTCCCCAAACACCCCTATTTATAGGAGAGGGCTAGGGTTTAGGGATTAGGATTAATCAGAGAGTATTAGGTTTGAAATATATCCCCTAAACTAATTTTAAACACAAAAAGACAAAATTTAAAACAGCCCAGAAAATAGCCGTTTACTGTTCAACGGCTAGTCCGGTCGACCGGTCCGGTCGACCGCAAGTTCAAAGAAAACGACAGTTGCCGGCTACGGTCGACCGGCCCGGTCGACCGAAACAAACAGAGACTAAGGACTTACAGTCAGGCTCGTCCCGGTCGACCGTCCCGGTCGACCGTGAGACATGCACACTGATACGTGCATTGCCAGAACTACGGTCGACTCGGACTGTCGACCGGCAAACCTGACACAGGCACGGTCGACCGGGGCGGTCGACCGGCTCAGGCCAAAAATCATTTTTCAGACAAAATTTTGAGGGGACAAAAAATTTTATCAGAAGATGTTTTAAATGGTAATCAGTTTAAAACATAAGCATGGATATATAGGCAGAGGATTTGTATCAAACTATTTTTTGTATAATTTATATGAAATAAACTTAGAAATAGGATGTGCGCAAAAATGTGTGTGTTAGAGCTTCAAACCTATTCACTATTCTTTAACAAAACTCTAAACTAAAAATAAATCTAATTAAGTCTCTTGAGAAATCTTGAGCCATGCAATGCCTTGCTAGAGCCTTCTCTTCTATGTTCCTTCCTTGATGTGCAAAAAGCCTTCTTTGCTTCATGAAACCTAGAAGTTGTTGCAATAGCTAAGCAATGGCCTCCAAATATGGTACTAACCTGAAACTTATTTTAAACAAACTCATTAGTACCAAATAGCACTAATTTGGTTTGTCATCATCAAAACTCAATAAATGGAGAGTGTAACCTTTTGGCCAACAAAATCAGTCTCCTAAATGAGTTCGAGATATCTCTAGGGCCAACATCTACTCAGTTTCAGGTTACGGTCAGGTCAGTGAGCGAGGAGATAGTTTGTGGGTTAAGGAAGGGTAATGTCTTCCCACCTTATCTTGTTTAAGGATATGCCCTTAATCATTTTCGTGCAATGTACAAGTATTTAGCAAAAAAGTAACACCTAAACAATACAAATCATTCAAAAGTGTTCCCTCTATTAAATGCTATGCACACATACCTTGGCTCCAGCACACTTCGATAATAAAAAAAATGTAACGAAAGTAGAAAAATGCCTCATATGCAATGTCTAAACATTTTTTAAGCAATTAACAAACACATGTTGTAATATCCCTAATTAAACTACTGTATTTTTATTTTCTTCAAGTATTTATTTTGATTTACCAATTATTTTTAATTGGTCAAGTTAATTTATTCCTCCTGTGATTATTATTATTGAGTATACAAATTATTTTCAGATAGTATGGCAAATTATTCTTCCATTATTAATTATTGTTATTTCTATTAGTGTTATCTTTGTTTTTATTGTCGGTGTTTATTAATTATTAATAGTGTTAATATTATATTCTCTACTTATTTTAATATTAGTATGAGTATTGGTGATAATAGTTATTGTCAATTATAAATTGTGGTTGGTATTATTTATTTTAATATTGGTAATTGTACTAATCATGGTGGTGGTGATGTTCTCCTTGTTTAGCCTCTCACCCTATTTTCCATTTACCCATCTGGATTCTTGCCCCATACCCAATTGCCCGTTTGGATTCCGTAACACATTAGACCCGTTCCTAATCCTACCCATTAGCCCAATAACCTAATACCCAATAATTGTCTAATTGGATCCTAACCCATGCCCGCTAGCCTAAACCCAACACTCATTACCTAGCCGGATCCTAATCCGTTGCCTAGACCGCTACCCGCAAACCCAATAACCCATACCCTACTATATAAATCTATCCTTTACCTAAACCTCGATCTTAACCCTAATCTCTCCCTTTGATTCTAGTATACTTGCATTTTATTCTTGTTATTATTCCTTGATTCCTGTATATCATCTTTGACTTCTATTCAGCTGTCATTTTCTTCCTGTTATTCATTGCTATCATGTGTAGTCTCATATGTATTATTGCAGTGATCCTTGCTTATTATAGTTCTGATTTATAGCTTGTTCAGGTTAATTGAGGCTTAGCGTGTATACGTGGGGTATTTTCCTCGCGTATATGCGTCGCCATAACGTCTCCGTAACTTTAGGATCGGGGCGTTACACATGTTACTGTTGAGGTTAGTATGTTAAATAGAAAAACTAAATATTGTAGAAGACTAAACTTTTCAATTCAAGTAACCTGCAAGCAAGAAGGTTAGTAGTCCTCCCTACTTTGTCGCGCAAACGCGACTTTGACCGCATTTGCGCGGCGAAAGTTAGGTCCTTGATCTGTGCTTTCTAAAGCAGAGGCTCAGGCATGCAATATGTCCACTGCAATCTTTAGATTTCTGAAATCAGTCCATGCATATAAAAAACAGCGCCAAAAATTGGTTTAGGTTTAACCTACACAGAAAAAAATAGAGTTTAGAAGTGAAGATAGAAATGTGAAAAGCTACTCAATACCATCGCTATAGCAAATGGTTATGTGGGTCATGATCCACAAGGAGGGACTACGATGGAAGCTTTCAAGTAAGTTCTATTTTTTATTTACTTAAATAGGTTAAAAAAATTTGTTTTAGTTTTAAAAGAAAAAGAAAAAGTGTTAAGTTATAAGATGAGATGAAGAAAAAAGAAGATGATATAAGATAATATTGTTGGTGTTTTAAAAGAAAAGAAAGAAAAGCGAACTAAGTTGATGGTTTTTAAAGTGTGTTGATAGTCTAAGAAATTAAAAGAAAGAAAGGACTAAAGAGTACTTACCTCCTTGAAGCTTGCTTTACCTCTGATCCGTATAGACGACTTACTTTGGCTTGTAGGTGATTATAGCATAGCATAGGAAATCTTTTCCATTCTCATTCTAGACTATGAATTAAAGATGCAAGCTAAACTAATTTAGAAATGGAACTCCATCACCATAAGCCATCTGTGGCACTTGCAAGGGCAAGACATAATCAACGCTATTGGATTCATTTGGATTAGAAGAACCTCAAAGAAAGTAAAAAAAGAAATCAGAGGAAGAAGAACATAAAATGCAACCTTCGATTGAACTAGAGTAATGATGGAAGAAAGGACGAAACTTACATCGGTGTCACTTATCGATACAACCTTCTTCTTTTTCTCTCATGAAACTTCTCTCTGATCTTAATTACATAAATAAAAAAAATTACATAAAAGAAAATAAAAAAATCCTAAGTTAGAACTAAAGAACTGCCTAGACTATACGCTCTGCTGAATGGTGTCCATTTGCCTTCGAAATATGCAGTATTTATTGGCAAAAATGGAGTGGGGGAAAGCGTCTGAACATAGGGGAGAAAACGCTCCCCCAACAGCCATAACTAAGCTGCCAATCTATGACTTTTGCTATGAATCAAGGGCTGGATCTGGCCACTTGGCCAGTTCCGAGGACGTGTGGTTGTGGTTCTTCTTTATCTTCTGATGTTCAAATAGGTTTGTCATTTTGAGCTCTGAATTTGTCACTATCTCCTTGATTTTCCCATTAACAAAATAAATCCAACTAAATCCAAATTAGTTGGGAAATATTTGTAATTTTCTTCTCTAATCTCCATTAATCTGCACCTGAAAAAATCAAACATTAAGACAAGTAAATAACAGGGATTATTACTAAATAAGTTTGGAAGTGTGATAACAAATATGCTAAAATACGTGCACGATCACCATCCCAAAAGACTAGCCTTTTAAGTGGAGTTGCTCAAATTCTGCTAGAATAAAGAGTCTCTCTGTAAGCTCAATCTTCAAACCTAAAAGATCATATACTCCATTGAGATCCTCTTCATTGCATTGTGGCACACGCTTTACGTGAAACTACTGCAGTTTGTTTCTCCTCTTCACCGCATTGGAGGCATACACCTTGCATGAAGCAGAAGCATTATTGTCAAATCTTTGAGAGCTCAAGTGGATTTACAGGAGCAAACTGCGCCTTTTGCGCCCTTGGGGATCAAATGCCCACACACACGACTAAGTTTGGGGTATGGCTCTGATACCATTTGTAAGGACTTGGAGCATAATCTCAAAAGACTGCCCTTCAAGATGAAGTAGCTCAAATTCTTATATACTCAAGACTATCTCCATGTCTAGCCGATGTGGGACTGTTTGTTCAAACCCAACAGGTTTATAGCACTGGAACCAATCTTGAAGGAAAAAAAGTAGTGTTGGGATTGAGTAATTAACTATAGAACTAAAATCCAAAGAAAAACTTGAAAAGGTTTCATGCTTCGTTTATGGCTCTTCACGTAAAAGAGATAGGACATGATACATGTTGATTAATATTGTAAATGGTTTCAAAAATCTGATAACCTTATTCGACCATTTATAATTTTATAAGGGGATTGGTCCTAAACTAAATCCAAAATCCACAAGTAAGTAAACATGTAGGAAAAATATTAATATCTGTAGGGAGAGAGAAGAGATGAAAGCTTGATGAAGCTTGTGGAATCTAACTTGGATTCGAACTTCGTTTTTGAAAAGGAGTCGGATACAATTGGAGTTTCCTAACAGGTGAATTGTTTCTCCTTTTAGGATTTGGATTCTTTTTAGGATTTGGATTCCTTTTAGGATTTGGACTCCTTTCTGATTGGGGTCAAATCCAATTGGGGTTTCCTAAACCCCTGAGACTCTGTGGCTATAAATAAGGGCTAGAGCCCTCATGTATAGTATCCCACTGAAAATCTCTCATTGGAAATTCTTTGAAGAAGGAATAAGTTGTAATTGATTATTGAACCAATAAAATCTCTCTCTCTCTTACCCCGAGGACGTAGGCACGTTGCCGAACCTCGTTAAATACTGTGTTGATTGCTTTTCTCTATTGTTTCTCGATTCTGATCGTGTTGGGAACATCTCCGGCTTTATTTGTCTCCCGCCTGATTGGTGGATTCCTCATTGAGGTTGTTGTCACGCGCATAACAATTTGTATTAGAGCATCCCAGGTTAGTCGCGGGATCGTGTGTTAATTCCAAGGGCATCAGTCGCTGTTTGGCGGAGATCGTGTATCGATCTCGGAGCGGCGTTGGGACTGTTTTTGGGATCGTGTGTCGATCTCAAACAAACGTGTAGATTGCTCGAGGAATCAGTTTGGAGGAGTAGATTGCTTCAGAAACTCTTCGAGGGTTTCGCGTGGAGGTGAAGATCCTATTTTTATCCAGTTTATTTATCTAACTCCGTTTGTTTCCGCATTGCTTTGAGGAATTAGTTGAGAAGATGGCTGGAGAAGGTACATCCAAGAATCCACATCCGCTGAGGATTGATGTGATAAAGTTCAACGGCACAAACAACTTCAGTATGTGGAGGTGTGAGGTGATGGATACGCTGACGACATCAAACCTCGAAGACACTCTACGGTTGGAGAAGAAGCGCGCATCAACAACGGAAGAAGATTGGGACAAGATGAACCGTACGGCGTGTGGCTTGATCAGGTCTTATCTGATACAAGACATCAAGTATCATGTGTTGCATGAGACATCTGCGAGGCAGCAGTGAAAGATTCTGGAGAAGAAGTATTTGACGAAAAGTATAGAATCGCGGTTGCAGTTGAAGAGTAAGCTTTATAGTTTTTAGATGAAAAAAGGATGCTCCATCAGTGAACACTTGAATCGCTATACGAGACTTCTTACAGATCTAGTTAATGTGGATGTGGAGACCAATGAAGAGGATAAGGCGGTAATACTATTGAATTCTCTTCCTAGGGAAGAGTATAAGACCTTTACTCTTACAGTGATCAATGGAAGAAAATCCCTTAACTACAGTGAGGGTGTTTGCTGCTCTTGTGAGTTATGAAGTAAGGAGACAGGACCGACTGTCTTCTTCGGGAACACAACAGCAGAGGCATTGGCGGTAAGAGGCAGGAGTTCCAATAGGAAGGAAAGAGTTGATCAAGGAAGATTAAAGTCCAGATCAGGCTTTAGAGATCTGAAGAGAAATCAGTGCGCCTTATGCAAGGAGTTAGGGTACTGGAAAGTTGATTGCCCGAAGGCCAAAGGTAAGAAGATGGAGTCAAACACCGAGATGAATCTCGCACTGGCGGATGGATCAGATTCAGACTCATCGGTCTTCTCTCTCTCTGTTACTACTCTTACTGTTGATTACTCAGATAAGGCTAAGTGGATCTTAGATACCAGAGCCACCTATCATGTGTGCCCGATCAGGGCCTGCTTTTTCTAGCTTTGAGAAGCTAAATGGATGTTACACGGTCATGGGTGATGATCATCATTGAATATAGAAGGGATGGGTACAGTCCGTATCAAGATGGAAGATGGGATAGTACGAGAATTGAGGAGGTGAGGTATGTACCTCAACTCAAAAGGAATCTTATCTCTGTTGGTGCTTTGGAAGCATTGGCCTTGTGATATCTATACGAGATGGTGTTCTTAAGATGACTAAAGGCTCAATGGTGGTTATGAAGGGCGTCCGCCGGAGAAATCTCTACTACTTAAAGGGTAGTACGGTTACAGGTCAGGTGGAGACTTCTAGTTCTTCAGATGATGGTTGCACAAAGGTCTGACAGGTGAAGGTCGGACATGGAGGTGAAAAGTCTTTGCAAGCTCCTGCAAAGAAGGGATCATCGGAAGGTGCTGCTACCTGCAACTTGGAGGGTGAACACAGCGTTCTAGATAAGAAGAAGGTGAAATTCAGCACCATACTCACCGCTCAGAAGGTCTTCTTGATTGTGTTCACGTAAGCATTTGGGGACCTGCAAGACTGCATCGCTTGGAGGTCACAGGTACTTTGTCTATTTTATTGATAGTTTATCTAGGCATTGTTGGATATATCTCTTGAGACAAAGGTGTGATGCCCTATATATGTTAGTGAAGTGGAAAGGAAGAATGGAGAAGCAGACAGGTAGGAAGATCAAGGAGCTACAGATTGGTAATGTTGAAAGATACATGAACCAATTCCTACGATTTGGCCAGAAACTGGTATTGGTACTCACTTCACAGAAGGTATACATGAGTTGGCTAAGGAAATAAATCGTTTCTTGTTGAAGAAGGTTCGGTGTTTGTTGTCTAATGCAAGATTAGACAAATCATTTTAGGCTGAGGCGATTTTGTATGTTAGCCATCTCATAAATGGATCCACTGTGATAGGAGGTAAAATTATTTGAAAATTTGGTCTGGAAAAGCTGCTGAAGATCATGGTTTGCTGCGGGAATTTAAAAGTCCGACCTACTTCAGTGCCAAAGATGGCATGGTGACTCCGCGAGCAAAGAAATTTGTGTTTTTGGGTGTCAAGAGAAATATGAAAGGTTACAAGTTATGGGATCCCGAAAACAAGAAGATCGTGTTGAGTCAGCATGTCATGTTTGATGAGACTTTAGTGTTGAAGTCTACCATTTCTCAGCAGGTGGAGAGAACGAAGACCAAGGAAGTATCGCAGTGGGTGGAGGTTGATGGTACTCCACCCATCTCCAATTGGTTCGGTTTCAGTGAAGACTTCACCAGATGTGACACCGGGTGGAGATCATGTAGCCAGGGTTGATACTGAACTTGTTGAAGACATTGCTGAGAATGTCGAATTGTTTACAGCTATTGGAACTAAGGTAAAACCACATACGTGGGTAAAGAAGCATGAATCTTAAGCTCGTGACTGCGATAAGCTCAAGTTGAAGGTCGTTGTTCTCCATGACGGTAGTGAGGAGGTTCATATGACTCAGCCAGATAGGTTCGCTGCTGAAAATTCAGGTACAATTCTTGAGCTTGATGAAGCTCATTTCAATGAACTACGATTAGCTTGATTTCTTGGGCAAGGTACGTAGGCAGCCGTAAAGACGCAGTCACATTTGGTGATGCAACCTGTATGAAGCTGTTTTGAGTTCTCGAGAAGCTGATTGAGACTTCACGTAGAGGTGAAGAGTTGGAATTCACGTAGAGTTGAAGCCTCGTGATCTCGATGAACGGTTGTTCTTCTGGTGAGAAGATGGTTAAGTTTACTTAAGGGGGGTGTGCATCCAGTTTGTTGAAGTCGATGATGGTGTTCAGTGTGCTCTACTCAGACTTGGTTGGACCGTCAGCTGAAGACATGTAGACTGAAAAGAGCCAGTCAATTAGAGAGTCAGTGTTGACTCATGATGAATTCTTCGTGAGGTCATGTAGTTGCTGAGTTGGAGACACGTTCGGTGATTGGCATGTATAGAAGTTCTCCTAAGGTGAAGTGTAGGGAAGGCATGTGTGGTGCATCCCAGTTGATAGCTGAGCTGAAATTGAAAGCTTACAATTGATATTGGAGTTTGGTGAAAGTTGCAAGTGGCGACGACAAACTCAGTTTGGATCTAGTAAGATCAATGGAGATCAATTCTACGTGTGCTGGCGATTCGTTTGAAGGAACATGTTTCATCTGTTGGCTCAAGTCGAGATCGTATGTCGATTTCGTCGAGATCGTGTGTCGATTTCGTCTGGAGCGTTCAAGCTGAGATCGTGTGTCGATTTCGCCGAGATCGTGTGTCGATTTCGCCAGGTGATATATTGGAGTTCGTTGGAGTTCGGCTCAGATTTGAAAAATCTTCACCGAGGTGGAGAATTGTAAGGAGAGAGAGGAGATGAAAGCTTGATGAAGCTTGTGGAATCCAACTTGGACTCGGACTTCATTTTTTAAAAGGAGTCGGATACAATTGGAGTTTCCTAACAAGTGAATTGTTTCTTCTCTTAGGATTTGGATTCTTTTTAGGATTTGAATTCCTATTAGGATTTGGACTCCTTTTCTTTTTGGGGTCAAATCTAATTGGGGTTTCCTAAACCCCTGAGACTCTATGGCTATAAATAAGGTCTAGAGCCCTCATGTATAGTATCCCACTGAAAATCTCCATTGGAAATTCCTTGAAGAAGGAATAAGTTGTAATTGATTATTGAATCAATAAAATCTCTCTCTCCCTTGCCCCGAGGACGTAGGGACGTTGCCGAACCTCGTTAAATACTGTGTTGATTGCTTTTCTCTATTATTTCTCTATGCTGGTCGTGTTGGGAACGTCTCCGGCTGCATCTATCTCCTGCCTGGTTGGTGGACTCCTCAGAGAGGTTGTTGTCACGTGCACAACAATATCATACTGTAATATATACATATACACACACACACACACACATATACATACATATATATATATATATATATATATATATATACATATATATATATATATATATATATATATATATATATATATATATATATATACATATATATATATATATATATATATATATATATACATATATATATATATATATATATATATATATATATATATATATATATATATATATATATATATATATATATATAGCCATACGACATCTAAATGTAAGATCCATTCTGTTAAGGTTGATCAAAATTATTTAAAGTAACTAAAAACAAAAAAATCAAGTATTTTGAATACTTTTTGCCCGTTCATCAAGGAAACGCAAAATGAAAGGGTGAAAATAGCATTTTACTTAGATTTATGAACTTTGACATATAAATTCTCAACCCGACTATTTGATCATGATCTAACATTTAAAAAACTCAACATACTAATTTTTATTTGGTTTCATCGTTAAACTAATAAACTCACTATTTCGATCGTTCATTTGTGCATACTTGATAGATGGGCAAAAATTATTTAAAACACGTGATTTTTTATTTTTAGTTACTTTAGATAATGTAGATCAACTTCAATAGAGTGGATCTTATATTTAAATATGATGAAGGAAATCAAAGGCAGTAGTAGCAGAAGATCAAGATTCAAAAATAGGCCGGACATAGGTCTCTGTGGACCGCCTGGCCGAACGAGCAAACGAGTTGAAGCCGTCTTTTGACCCCCCGGTCGACCGACTAGACAGCAGAAAAGAGACCAGAAAATTAGTTTCCTAGCTGATCGACTGGCCAGTTAACCAATAATATAAATTTGACGAGCGGTCAACCACCCATTGCGTATCAAATATTTTAGAACCTGTTTAAGATTTGATTTACGGGTCTGCTTTGTATTCTATTTTGTTTCATTTTCTTTTATTTGTTTCTAGTTTTCTAGTTAGATTAAACTTCTACTTTTCAAGTTTATTTAAGGTCATTATATCTTTGTTATTAGGATCGAAGTTTTTATCAGTAAAATTGAGTTTTTCTCTCCAATTGCTCATGGATTCGAGTTCTTTAGCTTTGCTCTTTGATTCAAGTTGTTTTTAGGGTCGAAGTTTTAATCAATAAAATTTATTTTTTATTTTTATTTTGTTATTTTTATTATTTTTATTACTAGTTTGAGTCAAATTAGGAGTATTTTTATTTCTAGAGTATTTAAAAGAATTTGGGTTTTATTTGAATTTTATGTATGAAGGTCTATATGAAGGCCCTTTGAAACTCTTTATAGGCATCTTGAAGTTTAATAAAGTTTGAGAATTTTTTTTCTTTGCTGGTGGATTCTAGTGTTACTTCTATCTAGCGTTTTATTGAGGGTTCATCGGCGCTAGAAAGTCTAGCCGACGTTGTTGCTTTCAATCTGCATCAAGTGGTATAATAAGACTTCTAATTTGACTCAAACTCTAATAATAAAAATAAAAGAAAAATTAGGGAAAAAAGAAACTGAAAAATAAAAATAATTAGAACCCTAAAGTCCTAATAGAAAATGAAAAGTAATATATAAATAGAAATTCGCTACTAATCAGCAAAATTAAGATTTTATGAAACTGACCCAGATTTCACAATCACCCTCTGCATAATTTGTAGAACTGCCCCTATAACTTAAAAACATCATGACTTTCGCATACAGACTTCTATTTTCGCGTTCTAGGATGCATTGTAATGATATTTTCATTCTATTGATATTGAAATAAACAAATATGATGTTTCAAACTTCTGAACTAACCATATATACTGAATCTTCCTACATTATTCTCGTCTACTTGAAAAAAAACTCGACTCGAGTATAACTTTGAATGGGTCAAAAGAAAAAGTATAGATGTCTATTCTTGCGATAAATTCTAATTTTGTAGCATGAATAATACATTCATGTTTTCTTTGACTGTGAGCTGGCTTTATTGTAACATCAATCTTGATGCAGAACTCTTTACTTATCCCCACTTTATCCACTATCAAGTTTGATATCTTTAAGAGAATTTTAAAAAGGTCATAAGTATCAGAAGACATTTTGAGAGGTGTAGAGACGGTACCTAGTGACAAAAATGATGGTGAAGTGTTGAAACTATGATTGACAGTTGTGAATCTCATGATAAAATAATTGATGGATGAGGGGCAGGGCTCCCAAAGAATGATTGCGCAACCGTGTTGGATTGTGAAGATATTGATTTTTTCTATTTCTATGATTTGAACCTTTACATCCATCTTGGACAGCAATGCTAATGAAGTTTCTTACGAGGTCAAAGAAATAAATTTTTTACCTCCGTGATATGAATCTCTTCATATATATTAGATAATAATGACAATGAATTTTCTCGTGAGGAAAATAACTCAGTTGAATATGAAAAAAGTGTTAAATCATCGGTCTTATTTTCAACACTGATCTTCTTAAATTCCTCTGATAAAGGTTGAAAATTTGCTGGAACATCAATGTGTAGAGTTACTTCTTTTATTACCATGTCAAATCTCTACTTGGTCCTTGGATTCTCTCGAAAATTCATCACGGCTATAAATAGATAAGAAAGATCACCCTTTCAATTTAGAACTTCAATTTGATCACCAATGGGTGTCATTGCAATCTTCTTATCTTTTCACAAGAACATATAAATATTTTGTTTATCTTTATATGTTGCATGCATTTCATGACCTTCCTAACAAAATATGACATACATTCATGTCCATAACATAAAAAATAATAAAATCTTGATAAAAATTTTCAATTAAAATAGGAACGTGACATAATTTTGTTACCTTAAATAGATGATCTATTTTTGATCCGGCAGTTGTTGTAGGGATTTGGATGTGACTTGGTAGATAATTTCAGATGATCTATAAATGCTCTTGAAATCATGTTCTCCCAGCTGTTATTGTCGATGATATGTTTGCACACTTTCTTCTGAATAGAATACTGTGTATGAGACATATGATGTTTCAAATCATCATTTTGTTAATGTGTAGGTCAGCTTAGGTTAAGACCATCAACACTATTATTCCTATCACCATTACGATCTTTATTGTTGTTCAAATCCAGATATTGGATCGCTTAATGAAGAAACTGAAATTGCTCCTCGAACCTCCACCCACTAGCATCAAATATAGGTGAAAGATCATTTGAAGTTAAATCTCTATTGTCTTCACGCTTTGCACCAATCATCTTAAATTTAACTTCGCTTTGATGCCACTTGACTTATATTGAAAGCGAAAGTGCAGACTAGATTTTGTTCTAGCGGCGGTGAACTCTTGATAAAACACTAGGTAGAAGCAACATTAAAATCTACTAGGAAAATTTTTTTTCAAAATTTATTAAACTTCAAAATGCCTATAAAAAGTGTCAAAAGGCATTTATATAGACTTTCATACATAAAATCCTAATAAAATTCAAATTCTTCTAAAATACTCTTAGAATTCTAAGACTTTTGATATGACACCAAACTATATAATAAAAAAAAGTAAAATAAGAAACTAAAAATAAAAATAATTAGAAACCTAAAGTCCTAATAGAAACAGGAAACTAATAAATAAAAAGAAAATTCTCTACTAATAAGCACAATATAAGATTTTACGAAACTGACCGAGAATTTACAATTATCCCCTGCAAAATTTGTAGAACTGCCTTTATAACTTGAAAACATCATAATATTTGCATACAGGCGTCAATTTTCGCGTTCCAGGATGCGTTGAAATGATGTATTCGCTCTCTTGATATTGAAATAAATAAATATAATGTTTTGAACTTCTGAGCTTATCAAATACATTAAATCTTCTTACATCAGTATTGAACCATCAAATCACATAATAGACAAGAGGAATCTAAATTCTGACTTGAAGATAGAGTTGAGGTGACTCCCAAGAGGAGCCATCTACTTATTGTTTCTATCTTCCCTTCTGGCAAGAGGTGCCTATAGCACTAGCATCGACATGGACAGTTATTTCAGATATTTTGGCTTTCGCACAAAGCACCGTCGTGGCTGTAGAACGTGACCCTAAATTGTTAGGGCAAATTGGTTGGGACTGACTCCACATAAAACCTAATAGAATTTTAGGACTCTTCACTATTTACTCCAAAATTTCTAAGTGCTCTTGGTGTAAGATATTTCCTGATTCGATTCATACCCTATTTCCTATCTCATATCATAACACACGTGCAATTTATATTAGTCAACATATTAGGTGTGTCTAATAGGTGTACTAAGTTGTAAAGGTCGGTGGGACCTGGTACTACTCTCTAATTAGAGTTAGGGGGATTATGGGAAGGCCACTAATTATAGGATTATATATAGAGAGGAAGTCCCTCTCTGCAGCCATGCATTATTTTCACCCATAGGAGGATAGGTTTAGCAGAGAGAAGGCTCTCCATCTCGTTCCCTACAGTAAAGATCCAGATTCGAGTATAGTTCATCGTCTTTTGAAAAGGTATGTTATCTAAAGCTCATTTATTAAGATTTATCATACATGCTATTTAGATCTATACATAAATGCAATTGATCCTCTTTTATAATAAGTAAATTCTAACAAGTGGTATTAGAGCCTTACTATACTATCTATGTTTTGAGATCTAATCATGTATGATTATTATTATTATTTTTCCTTGAAAATTGTTATGTTGAAGTCGAAGAGATTCACATGTACAGTTCTATTTTGGGATTTTCCCTCTTTGATTTTTATTTTTCGTGATTCCCATATCCATTGCTCTGAATCGAAAAGAACATATCGAAGTTATTAATACACACCTTGATTTGTTTGCTTTGATTTCATAATCTGATTTTTTTTTTAAAGGTGCACCAGGTTCTTCTTGGAAACAGAAAGTTTCAGGATGCCATTAGTAACCAAGATAAGAACTATCGAAGTTTTTTTTTTTCAATCTGATAGATTCCAGTGTTATATTAATATTCACAAAAACTAGCAAGATCACTCTTTGCATATAGAAATAGTAATGACATAATCCAAGACAGAGTAACCTAGGATGCCACTCAAGACGCAAATCCTAAAGAAAGTAACATATATGTGTCTATATTTATGCTATATACGTGAGTAGCATTAGTGTTGGCTGCTGTTTTTTTTTAAATTTTTTTCAAGGAGTATCTATATGTGGAAATGTCAATGCCAAGAAAGAAGGCTACTGCAGTTCGGTCTAAAAGTGAATTAAATTAAGCGCTAGCTCTTCAGAAAGCGAACCAGAGAGAATAGAATGAATTTAATGATAAGATAATATCAAGCGTGAAGATGCAATTTGGTTCAGAAAAATAAAGTTTATGTTGCATCCTTCTTTAAGTTTGTGGTGGCTAGAGTTCTTTTCATTTAGAATAACTGATAATTTATGATCTTTCATGTAACTATTTTTCTGTTATTGTTTACAATTTTGATGGCGAAGTGAATGTTATTGGAAGATGTTTAGTATTAAATAAATCATCACATGATTATGATGCAACAATCAAGAGCGAGTAATTTATTTTTTTTATTTCTTTAAGAGTGGGCCTCAATGGCTTAAGAAAGTCCTAAGTAGAAAATATTTTTGGTTTGAGTTGGATGCGTGTGTTTCTGTAGACAATGAGCAGTAAAATTTCAAATTTTTGTTTTGAGTTTTAATTTATTTCACTTATTGTTTCCAACTAGATTTTATGCTTTCGTATATTGAAAAAGCACGCATCTTTATTCACTATTTTGAGAATCTATATTTGTAAGGTGACATGTTTGAAATTTTAGTAGTTTAATTGGACAATATATTCTGTTTTATGGTTATTTTCAAAGATATGCAGAATATTGCTTGTCCCATTAAATTCTGAGGTTCTTGATCTTACAAATTAGATTGATCTTCAATTCATAGAAATTGATTTGATGATCGCCTAATGCCCAATAACCACCCTAAAAATAAAAGGAATTTATTTTGGATTAAGGTTTTGGATTTAATTGGGATTTAGGGTTATGATGGTTGCTATTGGTATCCTATCAATTTTTGATACCTACTAAAGTTGTAAATATGAATAACATTTCATGTGTTCAATTAAAGTTTATGATTTTCACTAAAGTTTTATTGATGAAAATTTTGGTTATTAATAATATGTTTATATTTGTTTCATTTCATGGTGAAATTTCATTTGAGAAATGTAACTTCACAGAAAATAGTTTCGCTCTATGACTTCTTTGGATATTTATAAAGAATAAATAATCGACAGTCTCAGGAAAGCTTTTGACAACTTAAAGTAAATGTGATTTTTCTAATCAAATTGTGAATGTCAATATCATTGCTGTGTTCTATTAAAGTTTTTTAGGGTTTTCACTAAGGTTTCATTGATCAAAGCAAATATTATCACATTTTATAAAGTACAGTATCTCCAATGGGGTTTATGTGAGATATGATTAACGATCGTTTGAGTAAAACCTAATATGACTAGATAGATCTACCCAAATGTAGACTATTCAGTAACATATTTTATTTTACTCTTATTTTGGGACCCTCTAGTTGTGACCCATTAAGATTGACAGTGGTGTTAAGTTATTTAAAGTTTTATATATTACCCAAAGGTGATTATAGAATTTTTAAGTAACCTAGTAGGGTAAGATAGACTACATGTGTCGGTAAGATTAGGATAACCCTAAGCCCAAAGGATAGGAAGTGTCTGTAATTGGACCGAACGTGATCAGTCTAGTCTTGAGCATGATTCTATCATCAACTGGGTACAATCATGATTAGTCATTGCCCAAAGGCAAGATTAAATTATTGTTTGTCGGACCTGCAGAGTGGAAAGGCATGAACCATGAACACAATGCCACTCTGACTCGACCATCCTAACTCCGAATAGGCTCGTGACAGTAATTAATTAATGCATATATATTCACATAAATTTATTATGTGCCATTAAATATTAATCCTGTCAAGAATTTATTTCCACTGCAGTTATGAATCTCACCTTAATTCAGAAGTATTTGACTTTAAAAAAAAAGACCTTGACATACTCAAATTATTCATCATGAAAGATGAAACTCTCGATAGCATTGTGTTTATTGGCTATAATTTTGTGCTAGCCCATTATTGACCAGCTACTAATGCTCAAAAGACTGCTACTCAGGTATCCATTTACAAATAGATTAAGACCAACAAGATGAGTATTCTCATAATTTAGTGCTCTATAGATCTCATTATGTTTGGTGAAATTTCTGAAAAGGAGAATACTAAAGATTTTCTAGTGGGCATCAAGCATCAGTTTGAGGGATCTGTCAAGGGTAAGTACTATAATGGAGTTCATACAAACTTTCAGACAAGTTTTAACTTCTTGTCATGTTTTAAATTTGAAAGAAATCTTTTATGTGTCATTTTAAGCATACTTTGATCTATATTCCAGAATAATTTCTTTTGGATATGATGTCATTTTTAAGAGTTCTGGTTGTGGTGTTAATTTGAATGAGTTTGGTTCTATTGTACATCTCCATGGTGATTCTGTTGATTCTGATTTGCTAGTTGATAATTCATTCAAACTGACATTGGATGCATCATATGAACAATTTTTATCAGGTACCAGTCTTTATCATAATATTTTGTCCACTGCAAAATGTTCTAGATTTTTTTTGCAGTCTTCTAGGTTATGGCATAAACATTTTGGGCATATTTTCCCACCCTTCTCGGGGAAGTCATAAATATTTCATTATATTCATTAATGATTTCTTACGTTATGCCCATGTCTTTCTCCTCTACAAGAAATATGATTCCTTAAAAGTTTTTAAGACTTTTCACCTAAGAGTTAAGCGACAATTGAATCGAAAGATGAAAGTTGTAAGGTCTGATGGAGGGGGAGAATATTATGGCTAGATCGATCAGGATGATCAAAACTCTGAACCTTTCTATAGTTTTTCTGAAAATTAAGAAATTGTTACTCAAGAACACCATACCTGAATTTTTATTATCTTATGTTGTAGTATAAATGATATCGTTCTTGGATCTATCATTGTATTTTGATCCTATAAGAGCTCCTTAGTTTAGGAGAGGAAGTACATTCTATAGTGCTAGATTATGTATTGATTAGGTCACTTTTGACTTATACAGTTGATTTAATTTACTGATACAACATGGTGATAAATAGCTCCCATGTGAACTTCCACCCTGTCGAGGAAGTTGTATCGGTATGTCTGAAGCAACATGGGCAATGGATTGCCTACAGGGCACATGAGAGAGAGGTTACGGAATCTCTTGATGTATTCCTGCACAGATTCTCCTCCTTTCTGAATCATCGAGAGAAGCTTGTCTATGGTCATCTCGGTGTCATTCTCATAGAATCGAGAGAGGAACCAGATTTTCAGGTCAAACTAAGAACTGATGGAATTCACAGAAAACTTATGAACCAGTCAAAGGTCACCCCTTTAAGAGTATCGATGAACAGTCTAGCCATGGTGGCATCGTTGCCTTACATTACCAGTTTGAGACAGAAAGTAATAGATGTGTTGGTTGGGCGAGCTCTTACTATCATACATATGCAATGTAGGGAGCTTGAACTTTGATGGATAAGGAACTGAGTCCCATTCCAACGGGTAGGGACTAGTCATCCCTACCTTTTTCAACTCACCCCTTTGAGCTAGAAATGCGATTTGATCTTGGATGCCTTTGATCATATCGCATCGACTGAAGAGCCCCCTTTTGACGGCTCGAATGTAAGAGATTCATTGTTGAGATTCCCCTTTACTTTACCGGTGGTATTTTCATTGTTCCGATCTGCCAAGAATTGTATCAACATTTGCTTAATGTTGTCCAAGGCTACCTGCTAAACCTTAGAAGTTTATTCATGTGCCTCCATACGGCGGCGGAGATCATTATTATCATTATTATCGGCCATGTTAGCCGATACAAACCCCGTCTGAACAGAGCTAACGGTGGCAAAGGAGGCGTAGACGCTGGCTTCTCCTTCTTCATCTGACCATTGGAAGAGGCTTCTCAATGGTTCGGACAATGTTGCAGAAGTAAAAGGTTATCCGTAATAGTAGGGTATTGCTACTCTAGATTGAGTATTTCGGAACACACCTTCTTGTATACCGAGATTTGCCCTAGGCCGGGGCTATAGTTAGAATCTGGTGAAATGGGAGGGGGAGGAACCACCGCCAGTCTCCTTCTTTGAGAGACCTGTCCTCGACTAATCATATTGATGGTGGCTTCAGGAAGCGCGTCAGGGGATTTTGTATACTTCTTTTTCAAAGGTTAAGACTACTTTAACGTTTTGACCGGCAATTAATTAAAAATTGATTGTCGGTCATGGAGACAGTTGTTTACCCCATTGGAGCATGTTGCCAGTACTGACTCGAAACAATATTGGGCAGAATGCACAGTTATAAGCTGACACCCTGTTTGTCTGAATCGAGATGGGGAGATGCCCACTAGTTCCTCTGAGCAAAGCTTTCGCTTATTGCTCAAACAGTCCCTTAGGTCAGGGTTATTGAAAGGAAATGGGCCTAGGCGGTCTAGAACTGAAGGCTGGAGACTATTGAAGCTCTTTTACCATTAATTTCTTTAGCAAAGTTTTGCTTTTTAGCCTTCAAAAGGCTGGTATTTTTGTTACAGAACCAAGGCTAGCTTTGCCAGAAACTGGTGCCTTTTCTTTGGACAGAGCAAGACTAGCTTTGCCAGAAGTCTAGCCTTAACTTCGCCTGATATAGGCTTTGCACTCCCAGATACAACCTTAACCTTGTAAAAGGCTTTGGATTTAGCGCCACCAAGGGCACTTGCTTCGCCAAAAGCTTTGGAAGTGCTACAGAGGGCACTGTTCTCCCCAATAGCTTGGGCCTTAGAGGCCTAAACCTCAATAGAGATAGCTTCGAACGAAACTAATTTAGCCTTGAAGGCTGTGAACTTAGGGCCACTAAGGGCACTTACTTTGCGAGAAATTTTTGCACTTGGCAGTGCTTTAACCTTGCCAGAGGTTGGAGATTTACCATTGTAAGATGCTTAGCCTTGCCAGAGGCTTCAGACTTAGCGTTATATGATGTTTAGCTTCGTCTACGACAGAGAGAGAGGGCAATGCCCTTTTAGCTTCGCAAGAAGTAGACTTAAGGTTGGATACCCTTGCCTTACCAGAGGCTACAACAAACCGGAACTCAGTCATGCTAACCTCGCCAGAGGTGGTGTCAAGCTCGCACTGAGCATGCCTAGCCTCACCAAAGGACAGTTTAGACTCGCGCGGAGTCTAATTAACCCCACAGGAGGCTAATTTAAGAGACACAGCCAATGGCTATTTGGCTAAAGTGATATTTTTGTGCTTGCGCACTGAAAGAGAACTGTTGTCGCTCTGAGAGAGGATCTTCTCAAACTTATCCTAATCAAAACTGATGACCAAAGTTTCGGTGGTAGCTTCCAAAACTTGATCTTCGTGTTGCGACACAATCTTCTCATTAGTGGAGAAGAATATCTCCAACGGAGTCGCCATCTTGTTTTTTTTCTTGATTTGTAAAGGGGAAAACTTCCAAAATATTCAAAGAGAATTACAAGTAATTAAAAGAAAATTTATAAGAACTCTCTTCTAAGAATTTCTGAGAAAGTGTGCTGATAGAATTCTGGTCAGAGCGCGGCCACTTTATCCTTTTGACCTCGCGAACAATCAGATCTCGGATCTACCGCCTGGGGATTCCTTCTCACTTGATTCGCGAATCCCCTTGATGCAAGGGGAAGTCTTGATCACTTCAGATGAAGTAGGGTGTTGCAACCCTTACTTAGTTCAGAGAACTATAGGAAAGTGTGCTGCTATTGGAAGCGTTACGCTAATGAAGAACATGAGTTCTTGTTAATGAAGAGGAGGATCTCTCTCGTTCTCTAGACTTTTTTTGCTATCTCTGCTTGCTAGCCTCCCCCCTATGTGTGCTTGCTTTAGCTATTTATAGACCAAGTATGGGATATCAAATCCCTAAAAATCAATTTAATAATTGTAAATAAGTTGTTGTAATGTTCAGATGAAGATAGAAATAGTCATGGGCGAGGCTATTTAGCCCGGGGCGAGGCTGGTTTAGCCTATGGTCAGACTAGCCTGCCATGCTGTTAACAGTTAAAAGAGTTATTCTTCTTGATTTTCTCCTTTAACTTAGGGATTTGAATCCCTAGATTATTTCTTTTAACAAAGATATTTGACTTGTTGAGGAATTTGAGTCCCTTAGTTATCTCCTTTATAAATGGGAGATTTGTTGTAACCAATTGAGGGATTTGAATCCCTTAATTATCTCCTTTAAATGAGAGATTTGTTGTAACAGCTCACTAAAAAGGGTAATCAGCCCCACTAAATTAGTGGGGCGGTTAAATAGGGAAAAAGTTCCCTTTTAATCCGCTCGGGGATTTTTAAAGATCAAATGACTTGAAGCTTCATGCAGAGCTAGCCTTGCTGCGAGGCTATAGTTCCATGCGGAGCTGCTAGCCTAGCTGCGAGGCTAAGCTAACTTGAGGCTTCAGGCGAAGATATCCCAAGCTTCGCGTGGAGCTAGCTCAAAACTTCATACGAAGCTATCCCACTGCGAGGTTAAAGCTCTAAGCAAAGCTTAAAAAAGCTTCAGACGAAGTTGATTATAAAGATTCAGGCGAAGTTAGATGTTAGCTCTCAACAGAGCTGTTTTAAGCTTCAGGCGAAGCTAGATAAAACTTCAGGAGAAGCTAGTTTCATGCGAAGCTAATAGTTATCTCTCTGCAAAGCTGTGAAAAGCTTCATGTGAAGCTAAGTAATTTATCTCTCTGCGGAGCTAGTCCCTTGGGCTCATGCGAGGCTAAATGTTGAGCTAACTTAACATCATAGGCCTGCTTAGACCTCTTCAAGAGCAATTGTTGGTTTGATGTCTGCTTCATTGGATCAATAGGGTTCAAGTCACTGCTTTGTCCCTCAAAGATGGGCAGAAACTGATCATCAGTTTGTCTGCTACTCGTCTCTTGGGAGTGTCAACGAATTAGATATCATTCAGACTGGTTGAATTATTGTATGAGAGTTTGTCTTTTTGGAGTATCAACACAATCATATTCATATATTTTTCAATTTATATATGTCATAAAGTTCAGTTTATCGGGAAAAGAATCAATGCTTAATCACATGCTCGGTGAACAAGTTATAATTTATTAATACCGATATCTGATTTTGACCTAATATCCATATACTAGTTTCTGATTAGAATATATCCACAACAATTTCACAAGTTTGGAATACCTTATAGTTTGCAAATAATCGTAACACGTACACACGTATAAATAAATCAAGTTGTAAACTAAGGTATAACATTATTGGTTTTATAACCATCACCACTTGACTAGAGTTTATGTAGTTAATCTAACTACTAATTTATTTTATTAACACCATCTTAATTAAGGTGCACAATCCATCATGTATGCTATTAGTCATCACTTAGTTAAGTTCTTATCTCATTCTACATAAGTTTCATAAATCGGAGATATGTAACTCACCGGTTAGCCGATTACCGACTCAACGATTCCCCGATATAGATATAGTTCGACCGAGTCTCCCAACAACTCCCTCTAACATTTTACAATTCAATTAGCACAGATTCAAGTTCAAATATCAAGGTAATATAATCAATTAGTCTGACTACTCACATTCTTAAGGATTTGAGTTAAGATGCAGATTCCCTTTTGGCAACATCACCTTGTTATCGTGAGTCGCCCGTGCTCGTGTTCACGCACTGGAATATCCTGTGATGGGTGTATATAAGTAACCCTCATCTTCAGGAATCCAACAATTAGAGAATCATGCGAATCAGACTCCAGATGAGTAAGATACGGCCCAAAAACTAAACCATGTTCACCTGGACGCGCTCACGCGCGCACCTACGCCCGCGAGCCTTGTCGGCCTAGCCTGCTGCTGCTTGTTACTGGTGGCGCCACTAAGAGGAGGGGGGGAGAGAGAGAGAGAGAGAGAGAGAGAGAGAGAGAGAGAGAGAGAGAGAGATTGATTAGGAGAGAGTGTGACATGGTGAAAATGAAGGATTTATCTCCCTATTTTTCCAATAAATACTTTCATGACATGAAGCCAACACACACCGATACTTTCCCACGCTCCCATTCTCTTCTCCACCTCACCTCTCAAATTCCCTTGCTCATATCTCTCCACAAACCCATTACTAAGAGAACCTCGTATACTTGTATACATGTGTTAATACATGTAAACAAAGTATACCCTATTGTGTGTGTGTGTGTGTGTAATTTTTTTTTGAAAGGTAAAAGTTTAATTTTATTGATAGTAAAGTGCAAGATTACATGATCTCCTAGAAGTTTACATGCTAACCTTACTATCACTGAAATTCACTCACTTTATTTCCATACTATTCAATCTAATATTGTTGTGAAACAATCGGTATACTCTGCTACCAATTGTTGTGAATTCGGGGAGTGCCCCCACAGCCAGTTCAACTGGAGCAGCGCGGTGAAAACTAATTGAAAGTACACCTAGAGGGGGGTGAATAGGTGTAAGGTTAATCTATGACAAATAATGCGGAATTTAACTAATTGTAACACACTTAGTGTAACCAAAGAGTGTATCCGAATTCCCGGTGAAGGGCTCTGGACTAACTCCTCTTGATTCCTCTGAATAAGAGTTGAGATGCTATATGAAACTCGCTTAGTTTAACGCGAGTATGGCACACAAACAACAATACCAAGCATAGAAGTATGAATGAGCAATATGAATGATGCAAGGTACAATATAAAAGAGAGTTAGAGAAAGTGGATCAAACGCAACACAAGGATATGTTTCGAGGTTCGAGCACACAGCTCTATGTCCCCGCCTTCACACAGAAGGATTTCCACTAACTCGTTCACACAGGGCTTCCCACACAGGGAACCTCCACTGAGAATTTGGGTAAATACAATTTGAGAGTACACAACTCCTCTCTCAAATACAACCTTTCACTAGAGGCAAGGCACTAAGCCAAACAACTATCTACCTCACACTTGAGGGATAATGCACTTAGCCACACAATCACAATCACCTCTACATTTAGAGGAATATAAACACCACTTCTATAATCACCTCTCACTAGAGGGATATCAGCACAATCACCTCTTACTAGAGGGATATCACAAAGTATGAAAGGTTTACAACTTGGTAGTTTCTACAACCACAAACCAATTTTTCTCACAAACTAGATCCTAATAGATAGGATAGTTAGATAAGCTCAAGTGTGAGAAAATAAAGTGTTTGAAAATCAAAACACAAAGAAAAACGCTTGGAAAAATTTCTAGGATATAATGGAAATGAAGAACAAAAATCAATCCCAAAGACTTCTCCTTTTCTTGATTTTCCAACCCTTTAAAAACAAATAAAGATCAAATCTTTAAGCCCAAAACTCTTTTAAAAACTTGCTGTAAACACTTGTAAAGGTAAGAAATTTTGCTCTTGAAATTCTTGTTTAAAACAGCCAAGGAATGAGATATTTATACCCCAAAATAAATCTGCCCGTTGAAAGCTGGAAAGGACAGTTTTGCCCTTTCGGTCGACCGCTCCGGTCGACTGGCCCAACAGTCAGATTTCAGACCGTTGTGCCTCTGGTCGACCGCCTGATCGTCCGGGACTGGATACAAAGAGCAACAGCTCTCTGCCGGTCGACCAGTCGGTCGACCGGGGCCATTTCCAGAGAGTAGAGCTCTCTGGACGGTCGACCGCCCGGTCGACTGGCCCACCAGCTCTGGCAGCGTGCACGTTCTGTGCATGTCGGTGGACCGGACTGGTCGACTGACTTCTGCATCGGTCAACCGGCCCGGTCGACCGGCAGACAGCCAGTACAGACATTTTAGGATTTAAAAACTTGAGTTTTTATCTTCTATTAAATCCCATAAAATCATATAAATTCCACAAAAATCAGTTCTTATTAGATCTTTGAAATACAAATATATGTGATAAAAATTCAACACATATTTTAAACAATTTGAACCATTTTTGTGAGATTGAAAATTTGCCTTAAACCAAAATCCGTATTTTCTAAAACTTAGATTTTTGAAATGAAAATTCGTTTTCTCCAAAACACATGTAAATCCAAAAACATAATATTGAAACAACTTTGAAGCATATTGTATATGGATAGAATTCAATATACATAAAAGATATTATATCTATATTTTTGACATGAAAAATCAGATCGTTAACCAAAAATAAAAACCAATAAACTTAAAACAAGTGTGTGCGTATTGTGAACTTGAGCATATTAACACTATCTAATCTTTATAATGATCTAAACAAAATCTTAAACTAAACAAACCGATATCTTCTTATAGAACTCCGTCTTCAAGTCGACTCGATCCAGACGCATTCCAATGAGCTTGACTCCAACCGAGTACTAGATGTGAATTTGACGCTCGAGCTCTTGAATCATCATGTGAAAGCTCCAAAAATACCTTTGTTGAAGCTAGTCACCTACTAATATCTTGATCAAATATCTGAAACTAAATATCACAAGATTATTAGTGAACTATAATTACATGAGTTAATCATCATCAAAACTAGAGTGAAGTGCCTCTGGGCCAACAATCTCCCCTTTTTTGATGATGACAAACTCATAGAGTTATATATGCATGGATTAAAGTTAAGCTTCAAAGAAGCTCCCCCTTAACTCATGCATAGCAATAAGCAATATAGATATGCAATGAATGCTCAATATAGATATGCATAAATATGCATAAAATAATGAAATGAAACAAATATGATCTTTTATACTAATGAAGTAAACATGTTTTTGATACCAATTTTAAAATAAAAATATTCTTAAAACAATGTTGCTCTTGATACCAACAAAAGCTCTTGATACCAACAAAAGATGCTCTTGATACCAATGGTAAAAGATAACAAATTTAAACAAACATGCATATAAAAAATATGCATATATCAAACTCCAAAATACCCCTCCCCCTTTTTGTCAATTCATCAACAAAAGGGTGCAAACAATAAAGGACATAAACAATATTTTTTTCCTTTTTGCATAAAACAAACAATAAAGGTATATATGCTATATACATTCATGAAGAGGAGAGACGTGAAGTTAACTCCCCCTGCATACATGCATTTATATGAAAAGAGATGACTAAACCCTAACCACATAAACATTATATGCAATGTATAAAAGAGATGTGAAACTCCCTCTACACACGTGTACTACATACCAAAGAAAGGTCAATCACTTCAATATGACATACGCTCAACATGAATCTTTAAATAGAGAAGATTTTAAGCTTCTCTTGCATATAAGCAATACAAATCAAAACATTATGATACCAATTGAAAAATATATCAATTTAGTACGAAATTATACATCGAAACATTATGATACCAATTAAAAATAAACAAAATATTTTGAAGAACCAACAAAAATTTTGATACAATTGAAAGATATAAACGTATAGGAAATCTTGAAATCAATTGAAAAATATAAACCAACTTTTTTGGTTAAACACTAAAATCATTTTGCAATAGAGATACCAAATAGAGAATAATATCAATTCAATATTCTTGATACCAATATTGAAAATGAAACATATACCAATTGAAAATAATTTTCATTTGGAGTATAGGAAACCAAATGAAAAGTATGATATCATTTTTCAACATAAAGAGTGGGAGTAAGATACCAATGGTAAACAAAACCAATTGAAAGGTAAAATATGAATTTTCTCCCCCTTTATGAAATACTAATAAAAATCATGCATAAGCTTGTATGAGATACCAATTAAAAAATAATTGTCATTAAGAACTAAATCAAGCTTAGCATAACCAAAATTTATGCTCAAAGATATAAAGATATAGTAAGCACAATCAAAACACATATAAATGTTTGAAAATGTAAATACCAATCTAAATTGATATTGTTTGAAGTTGAAGCATACATATATATACACAAATATGAGTATACAAAATAGATATCAATTGTGATACCAATTGAAAACACAATGAGAAATAAGTGTATAACTTATAATGATCACCGTATCATGCACATGTTAAAAATGATTTTTAATAGAGCATACAAGGCATGGTCGCTCATCCAACCACCCATTATGGGTAGGGTTTTCAAAAATAAGTTTAAAAATAATTTTAGCATAATTGAAAACTCTTCCAAAATGAAGAAATACACAACTAGTTTTATGAAAAACTTGAAAACTAGTGCGAAATACTTCAAGTAAGGAATAAAATAAGAATATATTCCATAAAAAACATGTAAGTCACACGATCATCAACACTCAAAATCTATAAAGCACATATAATACTTATGAAAATAAAATCATGAGAAACATCAAGTAATGTGACTGTACAAGTATTGTGTGAAAGACATAGTCATGGAAATAGGCAATTAAGCTCAATATGAAATTCTTTTTTAAAAAGCATGTAAATCATCAAAATTAAATCTACTTCAATGTATATGTGTGTTTAGTCAAAACTAGAAATATATATACATATCCAAACACAATTGAGTCCATAAAAGAATATTACATGAAAGGCAAATGACTCACGGTTATACATATATATTCAATAGTTTTGACAAAATTAACATATACAAAAACATATCATCATAAAAAACATGTCCAAAAAAAGAGAATACAAGTCAAAATGCATTAATCATCAAAACTAGGCTATACTAGTATATCTAATGAGTACAAATGAGCAATCAAGTATAAACATAAAATAATCTATTTGTGACTCACAAGTTGTACTAGTATATACACAAGTTTTAATGACGGGTTACATTTAAACATGTAATCAAACATGAAGCATAAAACAATACATAAACCAAGATTATCATTAAGTAAATGCACATGTCTTAGATTCATGATATACACAATAGTTAAATTATGGTGAGAACACAAAAGTAATAATCCATATGAACATGGGTGTATCTCAAATACTATACATGTATGTCACAAAACTAATTATCATGACATTTAACATAATAATCATGAAAACTTGACATGCTAAAAATTAATCATATGAAAGCATGTATGTAACACTTACCTTAATTAAAGCATTTCTTGTCCTAAATAATTATAAGGATAATGGTATTAGTATGCATGCATGATGTCTTATTAAGCCATATGCATTATACGGGTATTATACGGATACGTATATACAAGTGTATACATAAGTATTTATACGTATAATAATTATGCCCCAAAGTCAACATTACCACTATTTCCCCCATGCTTGTACTCCATGGAGAGGGGAGAGGCATGGAGTTGATTATGGAGTGAATTAAACTTGATGGGATGTTTTGGGGACACTTGGCACATTATTATGGGAGGATAAAAGACTATAAATAGAAGGGATGAAGAGGATTAAACTTTTGATCAACAAACTCTCTCCCTCTTCACAAACTCTCTCTCTCTCTCCTTTCACAACAACAACAACTGCAGCAACAACAACAACAACAACTGCAGCAACAACAACAACAGCAGCAGCAGCAGCAAGTTAACAGCAACAACAACAAAAATCAGGCCATACTACTTCAAGTGTGAGTAGAACATGCTAATCTTAACAACATGATGAGTAGAAATAAGTAGGAAATGAAATAAGTGTAAGAGATATACAAGTATTTGACCTCATGTATGTCTTGGGTTCATGTGTTTCAATTCCGCAAGTATTACTCATGTTGTTTATGAATCCATGATTTTATTACATGTTTTGCATATTGATATTATATGATGACATGAGTGTATCGGAGGAAGGGACCGGGTTGAACCGGAGGCGTAGAAGGGGAGATTATATATATATATATTTTGTGTGTATCGGAGGAAGGGACCGGGTTGAACCGGAGGCGTAGAAGGGGAGATTATATGTATTGTATCGGAGGAAGGACCGGGTTGAACCGGAGGCGTAGAAGGGGAGATTATGTGTATGTATGTGGTTGTCACTATGATATAAGTCCTATATTATATTCATGTATAAACCTTAACAGCAAATCTGGAAATGACTTCTTAACAGGCACTTTTTGAGTAGATTAGTCGACTAAGTCCGGAATTAGTCGACTATAGGTGTGATACTTTAGGCAGATAACTGCTGATATAGCAGGATTAGTCGACTACAAACAGACTGTAGTCGACTAATCCCAGATACAGAGAGTAAACAGAAAGTTGACAATCCGTTTTTGACAGTTTTAGTCGACTTGAGTCAACTACTAGTCGACTAATATTGTGGATTAGTCGACTACATAAGGAGGATAGTCGACTATAGGTGACATCCAGAGAGTAACACAATTTCTGATCCAGAGTTAGTCGACTATAGGGAACTTCAAGTCGACTAGTACTTGAGTTAGTCGACTATACCAAGGAGGGTAGTCGACTACATAAATTCTTGGCTGCTAGTAAAGTAGCAGGTGCGTGTGAAGCAGAGTTAGTCGACTATAGGGTGGCCTAGTCGACTAATAAGGCATTGTTACTGTGTTTTGTTTTGGCTCATGGCTAATTACAAGATCCTACAAAAATAGTATATCGACACACATGTCAATCAGATAATTTAGCCATGTATACCTACTTGATAGGCATGTTTAGTTATTGTTTTACTCACTGAGCCGTCAAGCTCACTCTATTCTAACTCCACCTACAGGTTTGGACAAGGGCAAGGGACCCGCTTAAGAGCAGTTGTGCGGGACAAGCGCCACCAGAACCACTGTTTAGATGTTACTTTTGTTATGTATATAACTTTGTATTATCATGCGTACTTTTAGTAAGTGTTACTCTTGACTTGTAATTCTATTAGGACCTAGTGTTAGATCCTTACATGTATGTACATATTTTGACACGATAAATGTAGACTGTGTTTTTATGGATTAGCGAACTACATGTGTTAGTATGATTTATCTCGAGTTGTTCATACATGTTATCTTTAGTGGAAATTTTGATGTATTGTAGTGAGTTTTGATGATTATGTTGGAAGTATTGTACCTTGATGGGTCCCACGCTTGGATTATATGAGATAAGTATGGTTAAATGGAAATTTTTAACTGGGACCGTTACAGTTGGTATCAGAGCAAAGGTTTAGAAGTAGAAGGAGTAAGAGATGATGAAATTGTTAGGTTACACGTGCAGACATGTGATCATAGTTAAGTAGTTGGCATTAGGTGTCAAGGAATGCATTAAATTATCTATTGAATATGAGTTATTCTAAGGACATGAGACTTATGAATAGGCTAAGGATAAGTGTAGTTACCAGTGTGTCTATTTATGTTGCTTCTTGATGATAGTTGTATGATTGAGACTATTTCATGGACTTGAGATTGATACGACCTTTTTGTTTACATATAGATGGGGGACTCCGACGTATGCTGGCCAGTCTCTAGCTCCGACAGCTCGAGTGAGAGCTGGGTAGCGGACTCCATGGATTGGGGGTACGAGTCGGACGAAACTGACCCAGCGGAAACGATTATGCCCCTAAACTGGGTAGATTGTGAAGAGGTCGAGTCGCAGGCATCTAACAAGCCTGAACCAACCCATGTTGACACAGGTAGTCTTGTGGGAGATTCACTTGAGATACCAGTGATGGAGCATTCTAGCTCGATTAATGAAGAAACTCGAAGGGGATTTACATATGGAGGCGTCTTTTGGAACGAAACGTGGGAAGAGGATATGGACCTTTATGACGATTTAGACAACTGGTGCTGCGCCGGGGATGAATCACCGGAAGAAGACCCCGAGGAGGATATGGATGATAGCAGCAGCACTAGCGGAGATTCCAGTGGGGACACTCTACCCTACGAAGGGTGAACCTTAGAGCTGACACTTTTGATGTGTATACATGTATAGACCTAGTATGTTAGATAATGGATATCCTTAGGGTTGTTGTATGTACCCTGGCATATATCTTATGAATGCACACGGGTTAATCTGGATATCCAGTAAGGAAGGCATGTCAGCATAATACCTTTTGTATCCATGATGGATGTAACTATATATATATATATATATATATATATAATCAGTTGCTTATTTTCAAAAGTAATGTTATTTACATGATTGTCTGAGACTAAAGTTTCATCCCAATGCATTCCTATATTGTATAGTATGTTGATTAGACGCCCTTATTTTTATAGGGAGAATACATGGATTTGAACCAACTACCCCCTGATGAGTCCCTCGATACGACACACTACAGTGAGATGGGGAGTGCACCCCCAGTGAACAATGATGGAGACTCTGAAGTTCAAATGAGAGGGAATGAGGGAACTCTCGGGGTAATGCCGGAGTGGCTCGCACAATTAATGTCTAGAGCGAGTAATAATAACAACTCCCATCGAGCACTGGAGCAGTTTCAGAAGATGAAACCGCCCGTATTTGAAGGAGAGGCGAACCCCTTACAAGCCGAATCATGGCTTCTTCAAATAGAGAAGATCTTAGAGGTTATGAGTTGCACTGATGAACAGAAGGTGTCCTTCTCTTCTTTTATGTTCCAGAAGGAAGCGGAACATTGGTGGCGGGCAGTGAAGCTTAGTATGAAGAATGCCAGGGAACCAATCATTTGGGAATTCTTGGTGAACAAATTTACTGAGAAATACATTCCGGAGACAGCCAGAGATAAAATGGCAACAGAATTCTTGGAGCTACGTCAAGGTTCTATGAATGTATCCCAGTATGATCAGAAATTCACTCAGCTATCCAGGTATGCTGATGCCTTGGTAAGGAGTGAAGGAGAAAAGACAAAGAGGTTCGTAAAGGGCCAAAGATCAGATATTCGTGGCCGACTGATTCCATTACAACTGAGGAATTATCTCCAGGCAGTAGAAAGAGCATTGGAGGTAGAGATGGACATACAAGAAGGTCAGGGAGACTGGGTAGAAGGAACTCCCAATTCTAAGCGCCCCCGTTATCAAGGACCTCCAATGATGACGGCATCAGGATCCACCAGTAAAAAAGGACCTGGGTTTAACACCACTTTTCATAGAGGAGGAGGGGCCAGAGGCGGGAGAACATGGCTGAGAAACAGAGACACCCCCTCGAAGACACAAGCTACCTCTGCGTCCCATCCCAGAACCTCGGAGGCTCCCTGGTGTCAGAGGTGCAGAGTAAACCATTTTGGAAACTGTCTCTTTGACAGGTCTTGTTTTAATTGTGGAGAGGTGGGACATCTAAGAAAGAATTGTCCGACAATGCGTGGAAGCCAAGGGCCGAGTAGAGGAAGTGGAAGGCCGACCATAAGGACGAATCCTCCCAGAGGACAAGCCAGTAATGCCCCACGTCCTGCAACAACCCAGTCATCGGTTCAGCAACCTCAAGTGCAAGGCAGAACCTTCGCATTAACCCACCGGGAAGCAATGGCCTCGAATGCAGTGGTAGAAGGTATGATCTCTGTGTCAGGACATGTTGCTCATGCATTATTTGATCCTGGAGCTACTCATTCATTCGTATCTAGTGCTCTTGCTCAAAAACTAAATCAAGTCTCAAAACCCCTAGGATTTCAATTGGTTGTGTCCACACCTATAGGGGAAAATTTGATAGCTAGCACTAGATATGTGAATTGTGAGGTAATAATTGGAGAAATGAGGACATACATTGATCTGATTAAGCTAGGTGAGATGGAGTTCGATGCCATACTAGGAATGGATTGGTTGTCTGCTTGTAGTGCTAATGTGGACTGTAATAAGAAAAGGATCATATTTAAAATGGAAGGGACCCCGGAGTTTATTTTTGAAGGAGAAAAAGTTAGTGGTGATATACCTCTCATATCAGCCATCAAAGCCACCAAGTTATTGAAACAAGGGTGTCAAGGATTTCTGGCCTCGGTGTTGGATACCACAAGGACTGATGTAAATATTAAGACTATTCCAATTGTGAATGAGTTCCCTGATGTGTTCCCGGAAGACTTAGCAGGCCTGCCCCCGGATCGGGAGGTAGAGTTTACAATAGATGTAATACCCGGTACTACCCCAATTTCTAAGGCACCGTACCGTATGGCCCCTGCAGAAATGAAAGAACTTAAAACTCAATTGCAGGACTTATTAGACAAAGGGTTCATTCGGCCAAGTGTATCTCCCTGGGGAGCACCTGTACTATTTGTAAAGAAAAGGATGGGAGTATGAGACTATGTGTTGACTACCGGGAATTGAATAAGGCAACTATCAAGAATAAGTACCCTCTTCCTCGAATTGATGACTTATTTGATCAACTGCAAGGGTCTTGTGTATTTTCTAAGATAGATCTCAGATCGGGGTATCATCAGTTGAAGGTCAAACCTGAAGATGTGTCCAAATCGGCTTTCCGGACAAGATATGGACACTTTGAATTTCTAGTCATGCCTTTTGGACTCACTAATGCCCCGGCAGCATTTATGGACTTAATGAATCGGATTTTTCATCAATATCTAGACCAGTTTGTAGTGGTATTCATTGATGATATTCTGGTCTATTCAAAGAATACGGAAGATCATGAGAAACATCTTAATATTGTTCTTCAAACCTTGAGAGAGAAGCAACTCTATGCAAAATTGAAGAAATGTGAATTTTGGCTAGAACAAGTAGGGTTTCTTGGCCATATTATATCTAAAGAAGGAATATCAGTAGACCCGGTAAAGATTGAGGCAATCCGAGACTGGCCTAGACCCACTAATGTTACTGAAGTCCGAAGTTTCTTGGGATTAGCTGGGTACTACAGAAGATTTGTAGAAGGATTTTCTCTGATTGTAGCACCAATGACTCAATTAACTAGAAAGAATAAGAAGTTTGCTTGGGGAGGAGATCAAGATAGGAGTTTCCTGGAGATTAAAGCTAGGTTAACATCTGCTCCTGTCTTAACTGTACCTTCGGGAACTGAAGGATTTGTCATCTTTAGTGATGCATCAAAACTGGGTTTGGGATGTGTGTTAATGCAACATGGAAAAGTTATTGCCTATGCATCCCGACAATTGAAGACCCATGAAAGAAATTTCCCCACTCATGATTTGGAATTAGCCGCTGTAATCTTTGCTTTAAAGATCTGGCGACATTATTTGTATGGAGTGTCTTGTGATGTTTTTACTGATCATAAGAGCTTAAAATACATCTTCACACAAAAGGAACTGAACATGAGACAGAGGAGGTGGTTAGAACTAATGAAGGATTATGATATTACTATTCAATACCACCCTGGAAAGGCCAATGTAGTGGCTGATGCTTTGAGCCGGAAATCAGGAGGGGCCCTGGCCGCCTTGATGACTCGTCAAGCAAGAATATTAAGAGATCTAGAAGAAATGCAAATAGAAGTGCGAGTCATTGATTCTTCAAATTCTGAGTATCAACTAAATCAAGTGAGTATCCAAATTAATCTATACGACAAAATCAAAGAGGCCCAACAAGGAGATGCTCAAATAAAGAAGATGATGAAGAAAGTGCAAGAAGGAGAACTTAAGGAGTTTCAAATAGAAGGAGATGTGCTAAGGTTTGGACGCAGATTATGTGTGCCAGATGTAGCAGAGATCAAAGAAGAAATAATGAAGGAGGCTCATAGTACACCTTATACAGCTCATCCCGGGAGCACAAAAATGTACCAAGATCTACGACATAACTTCTGGTGGGAAGGAATGAAGGTAGACATTTCAAATTTTGTCCACAAATGTTTGGTCTGTCAACAAGTAAAGGCGGAACATAAGAAGCCCCCAGGTTTATTAGTGCCTCTATCTATTCCCGAATGGAAGTGGAGTCAAATTGCTATGGACTTTGTCACTGGACTTCCTCGGACATCCCAAGGAATGGATACAGTCTGGGTAGTGGTAGACAGACTCACCAAATCTGCCCATTTTCTGCCTATCCGGATCAATTATTCAATGGAAAGACTGGCTCAGGTATATGTCCGAGAGATAGTTAGATTGCATGGAGTACCTGAATCCATTGTATCAGATCGGGACCCAAGATTTCAATCCAGATTTTGGAGGAGTTTATCCAGAGCTATGGGCACTAAATTGCAACTCAGTACAGCAGCCCACCCCCAAACAGATGGACAGTCAGAAAGAACCATTCAAATATTGGAAGACCTGTTGAGAACCTGTGTACTAGATTTTGGGGGAAGTTGGGATAACTATTTACCCTTAGTAGAGTTTGCTTATAATAATAGTTATCAGTCCACTATTGGTATGCCTCCATTTGAAGCATTATATGGGAGGAGGTGTAGATCACCAATCTGTTGGGAGGAAGTTGGGGATAGAAGACTATTCGGACCTGATGTAATTCAAGAGACTACTGAGAAGATCAAGCTAATCAGGGAAAGGATGAAAGCAGCCCAGAGCAGACAGAAAGCTTATGCGGACAATCGTCGCAGACCACTGGAGTTTGAAGTAGGAGATCGTGTTTTTCTGAAGGTATCTCCAATGAAGGGAGTGAGACGCACCGGCAGTAAGAACAAATTAGCTCCTAGATATGTAGGTCCGTTTGAGATACTGGATAAAATGGGACCAGTTGCTTACCGCGTGGCCCTACCCCCTGCCTTAGAACGGATGCACAATGTATTTCATGTATCTCAGCTGAGGAAGTATGTGTCCGACCCTGATCATGTCATCTCCGATGAACCCCTGCATATACTAGAAGATATGTCTTACGCGGAAGAACCAGTACAAATTCTTGATCGCAAAGAAAAGCAATTGAGAAGCAAAAATATTTCCTTGGTCAAGGTTTTATGGAGAAATCAAAACATAGAGGAAGCCACTTGGGAGCTGGAGGAGGAGATGAGAAAGGTCCATCCACATTTGTTTCAAGGTACGTTAAGTTTCGAGGACAAAACTTCCATAAGGAGGGTAGAATGTAACACTTACCTTAATTAAAGCATTTCTTGTCCTAAATAATTATAAGGATAATGGTATTAGTATGCATGCATGATGTCTTATTAAGCCATATGCATTATACGGGTATTATACGGATACGTATATACAAGTGTATACATAAGTATTTATACGTATAATAATTATGCCCAAAGTCAACATTACCACTATTTCCCCCATGCTTGTACTCCATGGAGAGGGGAGAGGCATGGAGTTGATTATGGAGTGAATTAAACTTGATGGGATGTTTTGGGGACACTTGGCACATTATTATGGGAGGATAAAAGACTATAAATAGAAGGGATGAAGAGGATTAAACTTTTGATCAACAAACTCTCTCCCTCTTCACAAACTCTCTCTCTCTCTCCTTTCACAACAACAACAACTGCAGCAACAACAACAACAACAACTGCAGCAACAACAACAACAGCAGCAGCAGCAGCAAGTTAACAGCAACAACAACAAAAATCAGGCCATACTACTTCAAGTGTGAGTAGAACATGCTAATCTTAACAACATGATGAGTAGAAATAAGTAGGAAATGAAATAAGTGTAAGAGATATACAAGTATTTGACCTCATGTATGTCTTGGGTTCATGTGTTTCAATTCCGCAAGTATTACTCATGTTGTTTATGAATCCATGATTTTATTACATGTTTTGCATATTGATATTATATGATGACATGAGTGTATCGGAGGAAGGGACCGGGTTGAACCGGAGGCGTAGAAGGGGAGATTATATATATATATATTTTGTGTGTATCGGAGGAAGGGACCGGGTTGAACCGGAGGCGTAGAAGGGGAGATTATATGTATTGTATCGGAGGAAGGGACCGGGTTGAACCGGAGGCGTAGAAGGGGAGATTATGTGTATGTATGTGGTTGTCACTATGATATAAGTCCTATATTATATTCATGTATAAACCTTTAACAGCAAATCTGGAAATGACTTCTTAACAGGCACTTTTTGAGTAGATTAGTCGACTAAGTCCGGAATTAGTCGACTATAGGTGTGATACTTTAGGCAGATAACTGCTGATATAGCAGGATTAGTCGACTACAAACAGACTGTAGTCGACTAATCCCAGATACAGAGAGTAAACAGAAAGTTGACAATCCGTTTTTGACAGTTTTAGTCGACTTGAGTCAACTACTAGTCGACTAATATTGTGGATTAGTCGACTACATAAGGAGGATAGTCGACTATAGGTGACATCCAGAGAGTAACACAATTTCTGATCCAGAGTTAGTCGACTATAGGGAACTTCAAGTCGACTAGTACTTGAGTTAGTCGACTATACCAAGGAGGGTAGTCGACTACATAAATTCTTGGCTGCTAGTAAAGTAGCAGGTGCGTGTGAAGCAGAGTTAGTCGACTATAGGTGGCCTAGTCGACTAATAAGGCATTGTTACTGTGTTTTGTTTTGGCTCATGGCTAATTACAAGATCCTACAAAAATAGTATATCGACACACATGTCAATCAGATAATTTAGCCATGTATACCTACTTGATAGGCATGTTTAGTTATTGTTTTACTCACTGAGCCGTCAAGCTCACTCTATTCTAACTCCACCTACAGGTTTGGACAAGGGCAAGGGACCCGCTTAAGAGCAGTTGTGCGGGACAAGCGCCACCAGAACCACTGTTTAGATGTTACTTTTGTTATGTATATAACTTTGTATTATCATGCGTACTTTTAGTAAGTGTTACTCTTGACTTGTAATTCTATTAGGACCTAGTGTTAGATCCTTACATGTATGTACATATTTTGACACGATAAATGTAGACTGTGTTTTTATGGATTAGCGAACTACATGTGTTAGTATGATTTATCTCGAGTTGTTCATACATGTTATCTTTAGTGGAAATTTTGATGTATTGTAGTGAGTTTTGATGATTATGTTGGAAGTATTGTACCTTGATGGGTCCCACGCTTGGATTATATGAGATAAGTGATTAGACGTAAAAGGCGTACTTATTATATGTATAAAGATGTATTTGATGTACCCTTTCTTGTCTCCGCTATAGCATAAGGCTATACCGAGTCGGATCTCAGGGAGAGCTCGCGATGGAAGCTTTAAACGTATGGTAGTGAAGTGATCAAACTAGTATCCTTCTCATAATTATAATCTTAGTGAAGCAAATACAAAAGAAACCAAAAGAAGATGGATATGTTCATGGTGGAAGTGGAAAAGAAATCAAGATCAAGATTGTTTGGTTGTTACAAGAAAGAAAAGAAAACTTAAAGAAAGCGATCCAAGACTAGATTACCTTGCTAGCTTGCCAAAGCTTACCAAACTCCTTGATAATGAAAGCTTAGCCTAATGTTGTCACTCCATAGGCTTAGAATTCGTCTCACGTGTTGACCTAATTACTTTCTCATTTGCAAGATGGTGGTTTAACCATCGGAGAAGAGAAGATCATACACTTGCAAGATTAACAAAAGCAATCACCCATGAGTAGTGAAGTGGCAAGACTAGTGGTAAACTAGTACATGGAATGAAAATTACCTACAAGAAGCCATTAAAGAACTAAAGCAAAGCTTGAAGTAAATTGCATGAATTAAAGAAAGCAAGTAATAAAGCATGTAAAGAAAGCACAAGAACTAGAATCAAACTCAAGTAGAGGAGTAGAGAATGGATCAATCCTTGTTGCTTCAAGTGTCACTCTTGATTACACAAGCTTTCTCTCTCACACTCTCTCTCTTTTGTAATGAAATCTAGGGAAAGAGAAGAAGAGATCTAAAGAACAAAACCTAGAGAAAAAATCCTAAAAATTACAACATACTAACTATTCTCTCTTCTCTGTTCAGTTTTTGTACGCAGGTCTTCATGGGGTATTTATAGGCCCAGGAGAGAATCTTCGAGATCTAGTTTGTTGGCACGAAATCCGAGGCCAAAACGGCCTAAGATTGCCGCGGATTTGCCGCCAGATCTGGGCCGTTGGCTCGAATCTTTCTGGTGAGATCTGGTATCTGGGTTGTTATCCACGTGGACCACTTGGATTCTGAGTTTGTTGCGCGGATCTCTCTAGATCTGGATTTGATTTGGCTTTATCTTTAATCTTTTAATTAATTACCTTAATTATTGCTAATTAAGGTAATTAATTAACTAACTCTCCTTTAAGTATGTACCTGCAAATAAGTAGAGAAGAGGATTAAAAATCATATATTTATTTGTATTATGCATGGGAGTTGTGATGTAAAATATGCAATATTGTGTACTAATCACACCCCCACACTTATTCTTTTGCTCGTCCCGAGCAAAACAAAGAAAAGAAAAATCTAAACTAATTTTATTGCACCACTTTCGCAGGTGACGCGATTGCACTGAGCATGTGCAACAAGCCGTTAAACCTCTAGGTTACCCTAGAGGAGGAGTGTTGTCTCCTGAGGGTTTTCAGCGGATTACACCCACAAAATCCATAAAGAAAGAAGACAAATGTTAGTATTTTGAAAACGCATTTTGAATAAGAGACATGTTTACGAACTATTTTTACAAAAATATAAGTGATCCTAGGTCATAAGTCCACCTATAATCATTCTTTCTTAAACTTAGTCTCCATGCAAGATCTTGTTTTTAATTAAGGTAAGAATTCAAAATTGGATTGAATATTTTATCTTTCATAAAACCTAGATAATATGCACACCGTGTAAGTGAGGATTTCCTGGGATTTCAACTCCAACCATCAAGCCATTTATTTATTATATATATATATATATATTTTTTTCTTTCTCTTTTTTCATCCCTTAGTTTTATTAGGCTTTCTAGTTCACCCATGTAACGAGCCTTTAACCGATGACTCCCAAACCAGACGGTCTTAGGGCATCAGATGAGAAAACATCCCTCGGGTTTAAGGTCTCGAGTAAAAAAGGCCACAAAACTAAAGGGATTATTTATATGATCACCGTTAGGCGTGAATAATCATGCTTCTTGAGGCACAATTATCCAGCTTAATAAGTGAGATCACCGTTAGGCGTGAGTTATTATGCTTCTTGAGGCACAATTTCCCAGCTTAATAGGTGATGTTTTATTTATTTATTATTATTTTTTTTTCTTGTTTTTTTTTTTTATATATATATGGCATTTTTGGTCTTTGTTTCCATCCCAAGAAATGTGTAAGTGTGAAGTGCATATTATCTAAGGCAAAAAACTCAAGATAAAAATATCTCACCAATTTTACTTACTTAGCCTATAATCTCCAACAAGATCTATTACTTCAACTAGGCTTAAGATGTCATAATTAAGGCTTTCTTAATATCTAAGATACATCTTAATTTTCTTAGAAATAGATCAAAACTTTGTCTCATATTTCAAAAAGTTTTTATTTTTGTTTTTATTTTTTTTTTTAAAAGAAGTGTAAAAGAAAGAAAATCTAGAAACTCTATGTTAGTAAACCCTCCCCCACACTTATTTCATGCATTGTCCTCAACGCATCATGATATATGTATGCATGAAACAAAATGGAAGGGGAAGGAACAAAAATTACCTTAAGGTGGTGGTTCCGGTGGTGGTCTGATTGGTCCACGGAACATGGCCCAATCATCTTTTCTTTGGGTTTTCAGGAACCCACCAGAAAAATAAAGAATATGACTCAAAAGAATGATGTGTGCATGAAGGCTCTTAATTATATACATGACCCCATCTAATTTTAAGATTTTCCAAATAATTTCAGAGTCATTTTTATTAATTTCCTTGTCCCAAAAAGGTGAATGAAATGATAGAACAGTTGACTTGGACTCTGGAAGGAATACCGACTCAGGATTATGATTTAAATCGAGTGATGGTTCAGGAGTCGAAGTGAGGTCAGAAATTGTGTCCAAGTCAAGAAATGAAAACTCAAGTCCACTTGTATTGTCCAACAATGGAATGTGACCTACTATGGGTGATATCTCTTTACTTCCAATTTTAAGAAATTCAAGCTCATCACCATACAATTCTTCAAAACTTAAGTCAACATCTTCCTTAAGAATTGTACAATCAGTTTCAGAAGTAAAGAGATCGAGAAAATCAAGGTCACATTTCTCATTGAGTTCAATTCCACAAAATGGAGAACTTGCCAAAATGTCAATAGAATCTTCAAAAGTGTAGAATTGGGCAAGTTCAACATGATCCTCATAGATGGGTGATTCAACTGCATTGTGAATTGGGAACGGATCCAAGGTTGACTCCGGGAAAGGATTGAAGTGAGGTAAAGATACCGGAGTCATTATGGAATCTAAAAGATGGATTGAATCACAAAGTTGGGGTTCAAGATCACATTCCTTATGTAGTTCAATAAAATGTGGGGAACTTGCCAATATATCAATTGGATTTTCAGAAGTAAGGAACTGGCCAAGTTCTATGTGATCATCATAAAAGATTGGTGATTCAATTTCACAATGGATAGGGAATGGATCCAATTCTGACTTGGGAAATGAATTGAAATCAGGTAAGGATATGGAAGTCATGATTGAATCAGGAAGTAAGTTGGAATCATCAAGTGAAAGTTCAGGATCAAAATCATGGTCCAATTCAATTTCATGAAAAGGAAAACTTGCCAAAATATTAATTGGATCAGAAGTGTGGACAAGTTCAGGTAATTGTGCTGAAATTGAATCTGGACTTCCAAGACTACATGACTCTTTGGATTTAGAGTGGCTAGTGACATTAGACATAGGATGAGAATGAAGAGATTGGATCATCAAATCTATGTCACGGTTTCTTTCATTTTGAGCACGAGTCATGTCTTCAAGCATCTTTCCATAATCGATGATTTCATTATTCGGATGAAAAGATGAAGTGTTGTCTTGGAAGTGTGAGTCAAAAGTGTGTGATGATGGAAAAGTGGACTCACACAAGAATTCATTACTCGGTTCCATGACAAATGGTTGTTCATTAGGAATGGGTGGAACTGAGTAAGATTCTTGAGAATATGGTGGAATTGGAGAGGGAAATGGTTCTGGAAATGTTTGCTCAGCTCTCTGTAAGTTAGCTTCTAAACTCCTCAACAACTCAGATTTTTCTTCAAATGGAGGCTCAGACAAAGGAGTGTATGAAGTGGACTCTGGAAATGAATATTGTGGACAAGGTGAATATGATGGACAAGGATTTTGATAATTTGACTCGGGGTACTGGAATCCCCAATGACTCTGTGAAGAGTTGAAATTATTTTGGACATTATAATCATTAGATGGGGTATATGAGTCATATTGATTCGGATAAGGCCAACCCGGTGTATGTGGTTGGTGCATATTATAAAACACCGGGTTGGAATTATCCGAATATGGAGTGTGTGTGAAATATGGATGATTATTATGATGGAAAGAATTGTTATTATAAGCCATATCACACAATCACAAACAAACAAACAAACAAACAAACAAACAAAAGAAAAAAAATTCTAACCTAAGTTAGGGTAGACTTAGACCTAGATGACTCCTAACAAATAGATCGTCCACGGGAGGTTTAGTGTAGACTCTAATCACAAGCTAATCAGCCAGGGAAGGGTAAGGTTGGTGGGAGGTTTTCCGTCCGAAGACGTTCCTTAATTAAGTAACCAGCAACCTTCGGGCTTTCGGCCCTCAACCCCTTTCCTAGACACCGATTTTGCAAGAGTTAAATTCCAACACTTTTCCCCCTTAGGATAATCTCCTAATTGAGTCCGAGATGTCCCTAGGGCCAACGTCTACTTTTTTATTAAATTAGGCTTGAGTTAGTGAGTGCTTGGGATGTGGTTTTCGGGCTAAGGAAAGGGTAATGACCTCCCCCACCTTATCTTATTTACGGGTTATGCCCTTAACTTTGAATTGTGCAAGTGTACAAGAAAGATAGCTAGGATACACTCAAAGCAAGAAAATCAAGCAAGAGTTTGTCCTAGTCTAAATGCAATGCAAACACGTACCTTGCCTCCACGCACTCTTCAACAGTAAAAGTAAAGAATTGAAAGACACGTGCCTAAAATGCAAGTGTCTAAACAATTTTTTTAGCAATTATCAACCAACATTTTACTGTTTTTTAATTAAGCAGGAATACAGTGAACAACACAGTATTTCAAGTATAGAAGCAGTTGAATTTTGCAGAACCAGAGGCCCTGCAGAAAACTGGAGAGAAGTTCTCTCAGGAGTGCCGCGTTTCCACTGCAATTCTTGTGGATCCGCGGCAATTTAGTGGAAGCCTGGTCTCTGCTTTCTTGAGCAGAGGCCCAGGTTCACTTAGATGTTTCTGCAGCAAAGAATTTTCTGTTTTCTTCTCCTGTAACCTGCAACAGAGAAGAATAATAGTTTAGTACTTCACTTTAAACCAAAAAAAATACGTCGCTCTCCCCGGCAACGGCGCCATTTTAATTAGACGTAAAAGGCGTATAAAAGGCGTACTTATTATATGTATAAAGATGTATTTGATGTACCCTTTCTTGTCTCCGCTATAGCATAAGGCTATACCGAGTCGGATCTCAGGGAGAGCTCGCGATGGAAGCTTTAAACGTATGGTAGTGAAGTGATCAAACTAGTATCCTTCTCATAATTATAATCTTAGTGAAGCAAATACAAAAGAAACCAAAGAAGATGGATATGTTCATGGTGGAAGTGGAAAAGAAATCAAGATCAAGATTGTTTGGTTGTTACAAGAAAGAAAAGAAAACTTAAAGAAAGCGATCCAAGACTAGATTACCTTGCTAGCTTGCCAAAGCTTACCAAACTCCTTGATAATGAAAGCTTAGCCTAATGTTGTCACTCCATAGGCTTAGAATTCGTCTCACGTGTTGACCTAATTACTTTCTCATTTGCAAGATGGTGGTTTAACCATCGGAGAAGAGAAGATCATACACTTGCAAGATTAACAAAAGCAATCACCCATGAGTAGTGAAGTGGCAAGACTAGTGGTAAACTAGTACATGGAATGAAAATTACCTACAAGAAGCCATTAAAGAACTAAAGCAAAGCTTGAAGTAAATTGCATGAATTAAAGAAAGCAAGTAATAAAGCATGTAAAGAAAGCACAAGAACTAGAATCAAACTCAAGTAGAGGAGTAGAGAATGGATCAATCCTTGTTGCTTCAAGTGTCACTCTTGATTACACAAGCTTTCTCTCTCACTCTCTCTCTCTTTTGTAATGAAATCTAGGGAAAGAGAAGAAGAGATCTAAAGAACAAAACCTAGAGAAAAAATCCTAAAAATTACAACATACTAACTATTCTCTCTTCTCTGTTCAGTTTTTGTACGCAGGTCTTCATGGGGTATTTATAGGCCCAGGAGAGAATCTTCGAGATCTAGTTTGTTGGCACGAAATCCGAGGCCAAAACGGCCTAAGATTGCCGCGGATTGCCGCGGATTTGCCGCCAGATCTGGGCCGTTGGCTCGAATCTTTCTGGTGAGATCTGGTATCTGGGTTGTTATCCACGTGGACCACTTGGATTCTGAGTTTGTTGCGCGGATCTCTCTAGATCTGGATTTGATTTGGCTTTATCTTTAATCTTTTAATTAATTACCTTAATTATTGCTAATTAAGGTAATTAATTAACTAACTCTCCTTTAAGTATGTACCTGCAAATAAGTAGAGAAGAGGATTAAAAATCATATATTTATTTGTATTATGCATGGGAGTTGTGATGTAAAATCTGCAATATTGTGTACTAATCAATAAGTATGGTTAAATGGAAAATTTTTAACTGGGACCGTTACAATGTAAATATAAATGAGAGTTAGAGATAGTTACCAAAACCATTAGAGGTAATCTCTAGATCTCCAAACTAAGGTGGTCCTCCCACCAAACTTTCCTTGAAAGTGATGCATCCAAAATAGTCACCATTAAGTTCGGAACGCATTCACCTCAAGGCACCATCACTCTCACGTCATGTGAGAGCCCACACCTATATCAAATAAAATAGGGGTAGATTTTAGTACCCATACTCTTTTGGGTCCATGGGGGTTAACACCTTTCCTAACCCAGACAAATCTATTTGCTAAATTTACATGATGTACTCTATCATAACCAAACTTAGCAAGGTGACCCTTTCGTCCACAACGTGTACAAGTGTACACATAAATATACATAGTGTTATAAGTGTGAACGTGGGAGATTTATGTGCATGCATAGGAGGAACATGTTTCTTTCGAAACATGGATTCTAACTGTGTGTGGTCCATGGCACATTGGCTCAAAGTGGAGCCCAAATAATCAACACTCTTCTTTAACAAACAAATATCGTTTTCAATTATGGAAGAAGAGGTAGAGCATGCTATGGTTACACTAGATGGTGAAGCTATACTAGCATGACAAACATGAGAATCTAAGTCATTTTTCAAAGTAATATATTTCTTAGAAACCAAATCTAATTCTTTTGAAATAGAAATAATTTTATTTTTCAAAGATTCATTTTCTTTACAACAAAATCAAGTTTTGAAGATAAAGCCTCATTTTTCTTCAAAACAATTTCACAATTATTTTTATTTTTCAAAATTTTATTTTCATTTAAGGTAAGTTCAAGTTGAGATTTCAATGAGTCACATTCAATTGAAATCTTAATCATCTCTTGCAAAGCCATATCAAGTTTTGAAACTAAATCCTCATTTTCTTTATTAAGTTCATAACTTTTCTTTTTCAAAGCTTTATATTTTTCTAACAATTTTTCACAAACAAAAGAAGTTCTTCATTTAATGCATCGGCATCAATATATTCATCACAAGAAGAACTATCATCTAGTTGAGTATTCGAGTTTACTTCAAGGGAGTCATTCCCTTGGACCATAAAGCATCGTTGGTCGGACTCTTCTCCACTAGATTTCTCCTTCTCATTGATTTGTGTTTGTGGCTCGGGAGATGTCAAAATATTCCACACTGCAAAGGCGGAATCACAATGAGATCTTTGCTAAGTGATTTCTAAGTGCCTCTAGGGCTTGTCCATTGGCCTCTATATGCTTGCTATTACTAAGATAAGATTCTTTGATAATGGCAAGGTAAACTTTTCAACCTATGGCTTTTAAATGCCAACTCATCATAACTTTTCATATATCAATTTTAGAGATATCAAATATGGGAGGGATATCCATGAGTGCAACCAATATGTATGCAAATGCAAATCTAGATTAGCAAAATCAAGATCTCACTCCTTGGTGGTTAAACCTAATATCAGGAGCGTAAGCTCTTATACCAATTGAAAGTACATCTAGAGGGGGGTGAATAGGTGTAAGGCTAATCTATGACAAATAATGCAAAATTTAAAAACTAATTGCAGCACACTTAGTGTAACCAAAGAGTGTAGCCGAATTCCCGGTGAGGGCTCTGAACTAACTCCTCTTGATTCTTCTGAATTAGAGTTGAGGTGCTATATGAAGCTCTCTTGGTTTAACACATGTATGGCACACAAACAACAATACCAAGCATATAAGTATAAATGAGCAATATGAATGATGCAAGGTACAATATAAGAGAGAGAGAGTTAGAGAAAGTAGATCAAACGCAAATGCAAGGATATGTTTTGAGATTCGAGCACACAGCTCTACGTCCCCACCTTCACACAGAAGGATTTCTACTAACTCGTCCACACAGGGAACCTCCTCTGAGGATTTGGGCAAATACAATTTGGGAGTACACAACTTCTCTCTCAAATACAACCTCTCATTAGAGGCAATGCACTAAGCCAAACATTATCAACCTCACACTTGAGGGATAAGGCACTTAGCACACAATCACAATCACTTCTACACTTAGAGGGATACAAACACCACTTTCACAATCACCTCTCACTAGAAGGATATCAACACAGTCACCTCTGACTAGAGGGATATCACAAAGTTTGAAAGGTTTACAACTTGGTGGTTTTCACAATCACAAACCAATTTTTCCCACAAAATAGATCCTAATAGATAGGATAGTTAGATAAGCTCAATTGTGAGAAAATAAAGTGTTTGAAAATCAAAAGCACAAAGAAAAACTCTTGAAAAAACTTCTAGGATATAATGAAAATGAAGAACAAAAATCAATCCCTAAGACTTCTCCTTTTCTTGATTTTCTAACCCTTTTAAAAATAAATAAAGATAAAAATTTTAGCTCAAAACTCTTTTAAAAACTTGCTGTAAAATAGTTGTAAACGTGAGAAATTTTGCTCTTGGAATTCTTATTTAAAACAGCCAAGGAATGGGGTATTTATAGCCCCAAAACAAATCTGCCCGTTGGTAGCTGGAAAGGGCAGTTTTACCCTTTCGGTCGACCGCCCGGTCGATTGGCCTAACAGTCAGATTTCTGATCGTTGTGCCTCCGGTCGACCGCCCCGGTCGACCGGGACTGGATACAGAGAGCAGCAGCTCTCTGCCGGTCGACCAGTCGGTCGACCGGGGCCATTTTCAGAGAGCAGAGCTCTCTGGACGGTCGATCACCCGGTCGACCAGCCACCAGCTCTGGCTGCGTCCACGTTTTGTGCATGTCGGTCGACCGACTTCTGCATCGGTCGACCAGCAGATAGCCAGTATAGACATTTTAGGATTTAAAATTTTGGGTTTTTATCTTCTATTAAATCTCATAAAATCATATAAATTTCACAAAAATCAGTTTTTATTAGATATTTGAAATACAAATATGTGTGACAAAAGTTTAACACATATTTTAAACAATTTGAACCATTTTTGTGAGATTGAAAATTTGCCTTAAACCAAAATCCGTATTTTCCAAAACTTAGACTTTTGAAATGGAAATTCATTTTCTCCAAAACACATGTAAATCCAAAAACATGATATTGAAACAACTTTGAATCATATTGTATATGGATAGAATCCAATATACATAAAAGATATTATATCTATATTTTTGACATGAAAAACCAAGATTGGTTAACCGAAAATGAAAAATCAATAAACTTAAAACAAGTGTGTATTTATTATGAACTTGAGCATATCAACACTATTTAATTTTTACAATAATCTAAACAAAATCTTAAACTAAACAAACTGATGTCTTCTTGTAGAACTCCGTCTCCAAGTCGATTCGATCCAAACGCGATCCAATGAGCTTGACTCCAAACGAGTGCTAGATGTGAACTTGACGCTCGAGCTCTTGAATCATCATGTGAAAGCTCTAAAAACACCTTTGTTGAAGCTAGTCACCTACTAATATCTTGATCAAATATCTGAAACTAAATATCACAAGATTATTAGTAAACTATAACTACATGAGTTAATCATCATCAAAACTAGAGTGAAGGGCCTCTGGGCCAACACTAACCACAGGATCTACTAAGGCAATGTGAAGAAGAGAAAAAGATATGCCAAAGTAGATAGAAAATCAACACAATATAACATGGTTCAGTCGATCAAACAGATCGTGTGTACATCCACGGGAGATGGGGAGAAACTTTATTAAAACTTTAGGAAAGTACAATAAGAATTATTTACACCTCATGCTGAGAAGATTATAAACCCTTGATGGCCGCCAAGAACAATGAACCCTTGTGACTAAGCTTCTCTCACGAATCTCTCACCTAGATGAATTACACCTTAGGAATTACAAATTCATTGGATTACATTGAAGGTTACCCCCAAGGGGTTATTTATAGACTATAGAACTCTTCTTGTCCTAAATAAACTTCATCATTACGAATAATTATTGCCTTAAAATAATAAAAAAACTTGAATCCAACTAAAATCCTGAAACAGATCCAGAAAACTGCCAGACCCGACATTAGTCGATTAGGTCAGGGTACTAGTTGACTAAGATCATGTATTAGTCGGCTAGTCCCAAACACTAGTCGACTACTTTGATATGATTTGGTACCCCAACTCTCTGTTGGCCAATCTAGTCGACTGTACAAAGTATTAGTCGACTATTTCATGTGATTAGTCGATTATATCCAGTATTAGTCGACTGGTACTGTGCATAGCTCCTTGTGCACGTCTGTTCTTTTATCTTCGAAGTTACATCTACTTTCACGATGTACTCCAGTCATAAATCCTAACAATCTCCCCCTTGACTCGAATATGCCCAGGTTCGAGAATAGCCACCATACTCCATGTGCTCGTATCTACGCACAATTGAATAAACTTGACTTCATCTCCATCTCACTCTCTCTTCTCCATAACCCCCCATGGGGTCATATCTTGATTAGACCGAATAAGTTCAGGCTCAAACTGAACTTTATCACCCGACGATCTTTTTGATCCGCGCAGGATTTATGAGAATTTGCTCCACCTTAGTCTCAATCTCTCTTAGGGGTACAACTGAACATGCGAGCTCGAAGTAATCATAGTCTCTGATTGTTTCACAACTGTCATTTTTAAAGCCGATGATAACTGCAATTTACCAACTATAACTTCTGAGTTTCGCAACATATACACATTGCCAATACGTTTGGCCTAAAATTTTACATGGACCTCTTTGGAGACTTTCATAAGATCACCTTCAGAACTGAAACTGAACCATTTCCTTGTTTTCCATTATGTTTGCAAAGGGGGAAAACTTACAAATAAAAAGTTTGAGGAGCTAAATTACAAGTATTCTTAAAAAGATTACAAGTAGATCTCCTCAGAGATTCTGGGAAAATGTGCCGATAGGAGTCTGGTCAGCGCGCGACCACTTTGTCCCTTTGACGATGCGAGCGATGAGATTCCCTTCTCGCCTGGTTCCGGGAATCAGAGAATAGAGGATTGGTAGAACCCTCTGACCACTTCTCAAAACCACTTCTGTGAGGAATTCCTTCTCGCCTGGTTCCGGAGATTCCTTGAGGAAAAGAGGTTGTTAGGGTATCGCCACCCTGAGAAGAGAAGTATTTCTCTTGAAAGGTCTCTGAATTAGAGATTGCACGGTGCGTTGATGAAGAAGTCCGATCTTTGAGAAGACGCCAATCTCGCCGATGATCAATTGATGATCCTCCTCGATCTGATGCGATGCGATCCCTCTCCTTTGTGCCCCTGATGGGCTATTTATAGGGAAAGTAAGGGTATAATCGTCCCCTTTGAAGATATAGAAACAGATTGAACCGAATCTGTTTGAATCTGGAAAGTAGCCTTGCTGCGAGGCTATAATAGCTTCCGCGGAGCTAGAAAATGGCAAGTCGGTTGATCTTTCCGATGTGTTATGATCCTTTCCATATCGTTGATTGATTCTCCTTGATCCACTTACTCGTTTCAAGAGAGTCAAGAGATTGTGGCAATCACCTGCCATATTTGAATCCTGATTGGATTTGATTAGATTGAATCCGATCTTATCAGGAGATTTGATTGGTCAAAGGTTGACCATAGCAGGCTGATGGCGGAGCTGCCCGCTTTGAAGCTTATAGCGGAGCTAGAGGCAATTCCTGGCGAAGTCCGAAAAGAGGCTTTTCGGCGAAGCTGTCAGTTAGCTTCCTGGCGATGCTCTGGATGATGTTAGCCTCTCAAACGAGGCTATCTCTTTGGGCTAATGTAATGCTAAATGCTAGCATTTTAGACCTGCTGAGGTCTGTTTAGAAACATCCGGGTTCACTGTTCTGCTTGCTGGATCAGTGGAGTCCAAACCGCTTCCTCGTCCCTTGGAGTTGGGTGAAAAACTGGTCTTCAGCTCGTCTGTCCCTTGTCTTTTGTAAATGTCAACAAGTTTAGACATCGTTCGGACCAATGAGAATCTTGTCTTTTTTAAGTATCAACAAGACCCCCTTCAAAGTTTTCGAAAGTCTGCAATAGCCCAGACTTCGAAATACTTTGAACTGCTGTGATGGTGGTGTGGAGTATGAACATCTCCATGATGGTTGAGTTCAGCTTCGCCTTCAATCCTGCTTTGGGATGGATCTGCCAAAGAGTTTGCACTGGTTCGCGAATAGCTTCGCGTCGGGTAGCTCCGCATCTGGGCTTTCAAGAAATAAGTTCGCTTTGGAACTCCTGTTGCTTTTTCAAAGCCAACTGCCGTGGGGCGGTTACGAGGAGGATCATTCCTTCTTTCGCGCCAATCGAGAGAGATGTTCTCCGATTTGCACGTTTCCAAGGGAGGATATTCCCTTTATTCAAGGCGCCATAAGTGCCTTTTATGAGGGAGACGTTTTCTTCCCTTGTACGGTTCCAATGGGAACCGTCCCTGTTATCAAGGCGCAATCAATGCCTTAAGTGCGCTCGTGCTTCCACGCTTGAGGTGGTTGTGCTCAGGCCATGGGGCCTATAAATAGGACACTTGAGGTCCTCTGAAGAGAAGTGCCTTGCCTTTCTTCTTCCCTTCTCTTGGTTGTGAGAGATACTCAGATCTCAGAATTAGTGGGAAAGCCCACCCTGGTTGTCTAACCGGCCAAGGACCAGTAAGTCTTGATCATTCAAAGACTTCACCGCTTTTTAGGGAACTCATCTCCCTTGATTTAGCTTTGGCAGCTCGCTTCAGAGATTAGCTTCCCTTGTTCTTCATCTTGCAATTGGCTGCTGCAGAGAAGGATCTCATCACGGCTTTCTGCGAAACCATCATCTTGATTTGATCAGAAAGACCATTGCTTGTTAAGTCCGCTGCGCAGGCAGGACTTGGGACTTGGCTTCTTCAATAGTTGAGCCAGTCTTGCCATATTGGCGAGGTTGAGACTGTTCTTCACAAGATCAGTCTGACTTTGCCGTATAGGCGAGGCTAGGACTTGGCGTTTGCTGAGCCAGCCCATGGTTGCTGTGCAGGTGGAACTTGTCCTCTGCTGAAGTCGGATTGCTTTGCCGCTGAAGAATCTGACTTAATGTTTTTGCAGCTCTTTCTGTGCTTAACTGCTAACTTGCTTCAATTTGCCTTGCAGCGAGCTATGCTTGCCAGTCTGGTGACTTGATGGAAGAAGCCATAAAATTGCCTTATGCTTCCCCGGTTGAAGCTTTACTTTTAAGCAGGAGGAACAATTCGGGGCAGCGAATGCGCGTCCCAGGGGCTGTTGGCAGCCTCTTATCCGAGATGATTCGATCTGAGGTGAGGCTGGCTGCCGACTTTCAACTTTGGTGGCCTTCGTCGGGGACGATCCACTTCATGGGAGTGGGCCTCACACCCGTCAGATCACTAGCATCAAAACTAGTTCCCATTATAGGTGATCTGACGTGTTGGCGGCGATAAGCTTTTATTGCCAGGCTTCAACAAAAATGGCCTGGTAAGATCTGCCATTTTGTGGAGAAAAATGACCGTGTCCTCGCGGCACCATCTGCTCATGTGCGAAGGATTACGGCCTTGTGCAGGAGGAAGGCCTTTCCTGTCCCGTTGATCTGGCTTGGTAGCAGATAAAACCGCTTGTATGCCTCAAAAGATCTTTGTTGGGCAACTGAGTGTGTTGTATGAAACACAACTTCGATGTAATATCAATGTACCCTTGCTTTTGAATCAATGAAAGTTCATTGTCTGATCATCTGATTTGCTTGCTTTCACTGAGAGTCTGGCCATAGCTGGGCTGAACTGTATGCAGAGTTAAGGACATTGTCCTTTCTTCGAATGATCTTCGCGAGACCGGCATGTCCCGCAAACAGCAGCCTCTTTGGCGGGCTAAGGTAGACCTCCTGGCGAAGTCTTTGAAGGTTTGTGCGAAGCCCGCACTTTGCTCCTGCGCGGAGTTAACCCTTTAGTGGGGTTGAACCGTCGCACTTTGGGAAAAGCGCCTCAGGCGCTTCGGGCACTGTTTCGAATTAATTCGAAACGGCGGCATGTGCCCTTTTTCGAGGCCTTGATTTAGGCGCTGACTTGGCCTATAAAAGCCCGATTGGGCTGAATATGGGAAGATCTCCCTTTATTTTTAGAGAACTTTCTATCTCTTCCTCTTCTTCTTCCTCCTTTGCTTCAGAGTACTTTGAGCACTCTTGCATTCCTTCAATGGCGCCCAAGAGACGAGCGGGAAAGGAAGCAGCGACTTCTGCAGCGGAGGGTCCTCCTCCTCCGTTCATTGAGCGACCAATCGCTGGTAAGAGACTCTCCAATTTGATTAGAGAGTGGTCTTCATCCTTTGGAGTCGATACTCGGCGATTAGGACGATCGAATATGATCTGTCCTTATCAGGGAACTCGTTTCCCTTAACTTCCCTATTTTACTTGCACCAGGGAAGTAAGAACTGAACAGTTCTTCCCTTGGGCTTCCATAGGAAGCCATTGCTTGGGGCAGTCTTCATCCTGTTGAGGAACAGGATATGGGTCGTGTGCCTTCAGTCGTGGCCACGAAGGACGACTGTTGGTCATGAAGTCCTTTTGATGACGTCAGCCCTTAGGGCTATGCCAGTTCCTGCAAAGATGCAGTCTTATCTGTGAAGCGAAGCTTTTTATCAAAGCTATTATCCCGCTGTTCCTGCTTACTGGGCGAGGCTATGCCTTAGCGAATTTTTATGTCTTCGCGTCCATTTGATTGGTGAACTAATCATAGTTCATTTTTTTTTTTTTTTTTTGCAGTACATTACGCCTCCGGCCTTCAGAACAGTCTATTTGGCGTAACCAGTCGAGCAGGGAGCATCATCTTGCAGTTCATCGGGCAGGCTTCCTTGTTCAGTGAGCCGAGCCCCCTTGTACGGGATACGCTCATTCAGAGCGGTGGCCCGCAGGCCATGCGGAGCATCTTGACTACGGCTTCGTTTGAAGATATCGACCGTCAGGCTTACAAAAAGCCTGACTTCATGTTCGGGGATGCTGCACCTGATCCCGATCGCCAGCTGCAGGCCGGCGAAGGCCAGTGGATCTTCCAGTTGGATGGCGAGAGATTCTATCTCCCGTCTACTAAGTGGCATTTCGCTTTGTCTTCCTTCGCGAGCGTGACTCAGGCTCGGAAGATGGCGTGGGGCGTGAGCCTAAATGCCGAGTCTATAAGTGTCGGGAGGTTGACATTCCAGACCGGCTATTCGAGGGCGGGCCCTCCTCGTAGCATAATAGGGCTATACCCTGGGAAGGTGTCGCGGGACCTTCCAGTAGGAGAGAATCCAGCTGCGGCGCCGACCTTCGGTACTCAGTTCTGCGAGGCTGAGGGGAACTACCCCGCCACAGATTTCAGGGCTCCTGGTTGGGTCCACCCTCCTAGGTCATGGTGGGCGGAGTTGACCAATTATATCCTCAATCATTTTGAGGGGGAATTAGAGAGGTTGAACCTCTATGAGGCCGTCAGGGCGACCTGCTACGGCATTGAGATGAAGGTGGCGTGCTTCTACGCCATCCTTGAGTTGTACTGCCCAGCCTCGGGGACTTTCTTCACCCCGGTTGGTGAATTGGGCATGGCCCTGCATGAGATGCGAGAGATCTCTGCTTTGCCCTTCGGGTCTCTTCCATATGAAGAGTATTTTCCGTGTGAGACGGAGTTGGCTCTCTTGGAGAAGCAAGAGCCTGCTTTGCTTGAGACATATCGGGAATTGATGTGCCACCTGCACATTTGTTCCAGCATCCACACTGGTGGCAAGGGTAGCTCGAAGAGCTTGAAGAGCTGGGGGAACTACTTGTTCCCGGACATGACTAGTGCGCCCGAGGCAGCTCATTGCGGAGTTGCTGAAGAGGACATCTTGGCAAGGATGGAGGTGCATGCTGAAAAGGACATCGTCGTGACAGAAGATGATGGTCCTTTCGAGAAGGGTGATGTTCTTCGGAGCTTTCACCATCAGGCCCGTCGGCCTATGTCTCGCAAGGCGTTGCTGGCTGGCTTCTTGACCATCTGGTTAAAGAAGTGTGTCGTGCCTTCTTCTTCGGGTGACATTGTTCACCCGAATGTGCTGCTGCCTGCCGTTCGCTTGGTCCATGGCCACCGTCTGGGTCTTCTCCCGGCCATGGTGTGTTGTATTCAGAGGGGCCTTCGTGTTCTGACGGAGGCTTTCTGCAGGCCGATGGCGTCAAGGCGGGGGAAGGGTGCCGTCCTGCCTTGTGACGGGCCCAATCCTAGGGTAGGTTTACCGTACACCTACTTGATGGCGTGGTTCGCCTTGCACTGCCCTACTTTAATTGGAGCTGGGGAGGACCCTCCGCCGGGTGTTCAAACGGCGCTTCTCCGTCGTTTTGAAGGCTGTTTGTCGCAGAAAACTTATGTGGCCGAGGCCCGTAAGTTAGTGCGTCGTTATGACGCTTACAGCCTGTTCCGCTGTTTTCCTCGCCTGCGGGGTGCAGGATACAACGAGGAATTCCGTGATGTGGAATCAGGTCGGTCCCCCATGAGTCGGGGTGTTTTCGAGTGGCTGGTGTGTATCCGGCCCTCGCATCTGCTGTACCGGAGTGGGGATACCTGCTACATGGAGCCCTACATCCCGAGCCGGTTCGCCCGCCAATTTGGGTATGACCAGTTGTATGTGGGCAACCCGAATCCGGACCTGGCTTTCATGGGGAGCCTCATTGATGGGGCTCGTGCTTGGCGGTTCTTTACCGCGGATGACACTGGAGCGTGGCTACGCACGCCGTTGAGGGATCCCGGCCTATGGACGACCCTGTGTTTCTGCCAATGGTATGCGGCTTCGAACTCTACACCTGCTAGGTTTAACGTCAACCGTTCGGGTGTGAGGTTAATTTCTCATCGGATGAAGCAGAAGGCTTCTGATAAGATGGAGGGCAAACGAGTCCGTGTTCCTGGCATAGAGGAGTTCATCGCTATAGATGACAGCGAGGCTTCTGATGCGGGGAGCCCTCGCTTTGAGGCAGAGACAAGGGCTGATGCCCACGAAGCTGGTGCTCGTGAAGCCGGGTCTGGTATAGTGGGAGCAGCTCCCCCACAGCATGTGGAAGAAGTGGAGGAAGAGGACTCTGAGGTCCACTTCAAAAGGAAGCGTGGGAGTGGATCCCGTAGGAAGTCGTCGGCGAAGAGGCCCCGTCGTCATGCTCCTACAATTGTGGTAGAGGGCGAACCCTCTACTGCGCTTCCTTCTGCTGCTCCATTAGTGGCTGAGCCGTCGGTTGCTGAACCGACTACTGGTAAGATTGGCCCCATCTAATATGTCTTCAGCGCGCTTTACATAACTCATCATTTGCTTTTTGTTGCAGGAGCTGAGGCAATTGGAGGGCAAGGGGAGCACTACGATCCCCTGTTTACTTATGGAAGTGCAGCTGGTTCCTTTGCTCGCTCGGAGGAGTCTGGGGATCATGCGGCCGATATTGGCCCTTCGGGCGCTGAGGCTTCTAGAGGAAGTCCTATGGCATCCAGCTCTGCCGGGTGGTCTGCGGAGGAATCGGCGAGTGGGCCGGCTATCCGCGTTGAGTCTGGTAAGAACTTTCCGATGGGACCCTTGGATTCTGATGCGGCTGACGAGGTGACATCGGCCTTCGGTAAGACTAAGATCTTTTGGTCCTCGCCTATTTGTTGCGTCCCCCTTTTTGACCTTGGTTTTGTTGCAGGTATTCGTCCCCAAGGTGCATCAGCTTGGCAAGAGGCGGAGGGTTTTCCTGGAGGGTCAAAGGGCGATATGAGCGTTTCGACCGGGGCAGACGCTGCTGTGTTAGACGCGCTGTATGGCGACCTGCCTTTTTATCAGCCCAAATCAGCGGAGGGCCCTGAGGTTGAAGAGGCGGCAGTCCCGGAGGTACCCCCACTTCCAGTCATATCAACGAGTGGGGTGCAGACTGTCTTGCCGAATACGGCATTGAGGGTGATTGTGAGCCCTACCTCCCCGACGCTGGTAGTTGAGCCTGCTGCTCAGGAGGTGGTTGCCAGTCCTACCTCCGCGGTGGCTGGCGTGCTGGTGTCGCTGAGGACTCCGCCGAGGTCACCTTTGGCTTGCCCTGCTGCTGTCGATGTTCCCGCTTCTTCTTCCGCGGTGGTGTCGACTAGGTTGGTAGATTGCTCCGAGGTTGTCTCAAGGGTTGATGAAGCTGAGAATGACTTTATCGGTAATCTGGTCGACAGCTTCTATAATAGTTTGGAGCAGACTATCGGTCTAGTCTTGAAGGGCTCGCCTGTGCCATTTTCGAAGCTGAAGATGGTTCTCTCCCGTGGCATTGAGTGTATCTGGGACTTTGAGGGGTACCATCAAGCTACTGCTCTGGAGCTCCTGGTAGATGACCTTGAGAAGGACGTGGAGGAATGGCGCCATTTCCATCGTTCCGACGCAGCGTCTTTGGCTGATGAACGGCTCGCACGTCTTGTCGCCCAGAAGCGCGAGGCTCAGCTCGCTGCCCAAGAGGCTGTTGAGGCTATCTCCTCTGACTTGAGGTCCTTGGAGGCAGAGGAAGCAGAGGTTGGGAGTGCAATTGATGCTTCCAACAGTGCTCTTTTTGACGCTGAAGATAAGATCAAGAGGGCTGAAGAGATGATCCGAAAGGCAAATCTCCTCTTGTCGAAGGCTACACAGATGCGTCATGAAGAGTCTGCGCGGCTTAAGCAGCTCAGGGCTCGAAGTGAGGAACTGGCGGAGCGGAAGTCATCACAGAGGGCGACTTTGGCGGAGACCGAGGCTCGTCTGGCTCAGGCGGTGGACTTCGATGAGGCAGAGCTAAGATCACAGGCGCTGGCCCAGGCTGAAGATGACAGGAGGACGCGGCTAGCTTCGCTCGGAGATCGGATCCGATCTTATCATGTACGCCTATAGGCTCCTCCATGTATCCCATCCTTTTGGATTTAATAGAAAATTTTTCTTTTGTCGTCTGTTGTTTAGATAATGAGACATGACTGTCTGTTGGTTCAGAGGTTGCAGTAACATAACCGAATGGGACGTTGCCAGTCTCGAGGTTAGCCCTTTGCGGGGCTTGAAAGGAAGGGAGATACTTGCCTTTTGTAAATGTCAGCAAGCATCGAGATTGAGACTTAGCTGTCAGCTGGTTCAGGGGTCGCAATGACATGACCAATTTGAGACGCCACTAGGCTCAATGGTAGATGAAACTTGGCTATCTGCCAGTTCAGAGGTCGCAATGACGTAACTGGTTGAGAAGCCACCAAGCTTCAATCAATAGGTGATACTCGTCTTTTGTAAATGTCAACGAGTATCGAGACCTGTCTTTTGTAAATGTCAACAGGGCTCGGGATCGAGACTTAGCTGTCTGCTGGTTCAGAGGTCGCAATGACATAACCAATTTGAGACGCCACTAAGCTCAATGGTAGATGAAACTTGGCTATCTGCCAGTTCAGAGGTCGCAATGACGTAACTGGTTGAGAAGCCACCAAGCTTCAATCAATAGGTGATACTCGTCTTTTGTAAATGTCAACGAGTATCGAGACCTGTCTTTTGTAAATGTCAACAGGGCTCGGGATCGAGACTTGGCTGTCTGCTGGTTCAGAGGTCGCAATGACATGACCAATTGAGACGTCACTAAGCTCAATGGTAGATGAAACTTGGCTATCTGCCAGTTCAGAGGTCGCAATGACGTAACTGGTTGAGAAGCCACCAAGCTTCGATCAATAGGTGATACTCGTCTTTTGTAAATGTCAACGAGTATCGAGACCTGTCTTTTGTAAATGTCAACAGGGCTCGGGATCGAGACTTAGCTGTCTGCTGGTTCAGAGGTCGCAATGACATGACCAATTGAGACGTCACTAAGCTCAATGGTAGATGAGACTTGGCTATCTGTCAGTTCAGAGGTCGCAATGACGTAACTGGTTGAGAAGCCACCAAGCTCAAAATTGCCATGGAGTTTGGGAAAAGTCTCGTTTTCACGGGGAGAAACGAGGGAATCACTGTCATAGGTTTGATGTTAACGTAACAGCGAGATATATATGTGGTCCTACCATTCTATGGATGAGAATTGGTAAGTGACTTTGGAGATCTCGTTCTCACGAGGAGAAATGAGAGAGCTGCTGTCATAGGTTAAATGTTAACGTAACAGCGGAATATATATGTGATCCTACCATTCTATGGATGAGAATTGGTAGGTGATTTTGGAGAGGGAATCAAATGGGAGCAGGTCCCTTGGGATTTTAAGCAAACCCCCAGCTACCAGCAGGTTTGATATGCTTGGAGAAAGAGAGAGGCTCTCTTTGTGCGCATTCCGGACGCGCGGATCTCGATCAGAGGTGTAATGTTAACTTGATCGAGAGCAAGATCCTTGATTAAGGATAGTATTTCTTTAAGAATTTGCCATTGATTGGCATCATGAGGAGGTCGCCATCTGCAGTCATGAGGCGATATGCTTCGTTTGAATAGACTGTCTCTATCACAAACGGTCCTTCCCATTTAGGCTGAAATTTGCCTTTGGTCTTGTGCGTCATAATCATCGGTCGTCTGACGGCTAAGACCAGGTCTCCTTTATGGAAGATTCTCTGCTTGACCTTTTTATTGAAGGCTTTTGACATCCGAGCCTGATATAGCTCGATGTGTTGCTGAGCTTGTAGCCGCTTCTCGTCTAGGGCTTCGAGCTCTTGAAGACGCAGGCGATCATTGTCTTCTGATGTCATCTTAGTAGTCAAGGCTACCCGTAATGATGGCACCTGGATTTCCAATGGGATGACCGCTTCGCACCCATATACCAGGGAGAAAGGCGTATTGCCTGTCGGTGTCCGAACCGTAGTCCGGTAGGCCCAAAGGCATTCACCGAGCTTTTCGTCCCAATCTCGCTTGTTCGAGGAGACAAACTTCTTGAGCAGCTTGATGATTGTCTTGTTAAATGCCTCTGCCAAGCCGTTGGCGGCAGGATTGTAGGCGGTTGAAGCCACATTCTGAATTCGGTATTTATCGCAGAACCGATAGAACCCCTGGCTTACGAATTGGGGACCATTGTCATGGATGATCCGCCTGGGGACACCAAATCGATAGATGACATGGTGTTTGATGAAGCTAACCAGATGGGAGGTTTTGACTTCGGCCAAAGGTGTGGCCTCTGCCCATTTTGAGAAGTAATCGGTTATTGCCAGGATAAACCGGTGACCTCTTGCCGAAGAGGGACTGATTGGCCCTACGACATCGATTCCCCATGCTTCAAATGGCCATGAAGCAACAGTAGGGTGGAGCAACTCCGAAGGTTGGTGTATGAAGTCTGCATGGACCTGGCACGCCTTACACCTTCGTGCATATTGGGTGGCATCGGCCATCATGGTCGGCCAGTAGTACCCAAGTCTGTGCAACCTGTCTTTAAGCTTTGGACCCGGCTGGTGAGCTCCGCAAATGCCATCATGTGCTTCTTTAAGCACTTCCTGTGCCTCTGAATGAGAGAGACAACGGAGGAGGACACCGTCATATGAACGACGGTAGAGTGTCTTCAAAGTGGGATCATAGTAGAAACGGAGCGACCTTCGTCTGATGGACGCCGCTTCTTTGGGATCGTCTGGAAGCAGACCGTGCAGAGCGTAGTCAATGAGAGGGAAGCGCCAATCCCTCGGCTCAAGACCCACGGAGATATTATGGACCTCTTGAATCTTAGCATATGCTTGGAGCATACGAGATGCCGGGTTGCGACTGTGAGGTGATACTCGGTGTCGGCCGGTAAGGCTAGCGTTGTCGCTAATGCAGCGAGAGCATCCGCCTTGGTATTTTGAGATCGGGACACATGCCCGATGTAGAAGCCTTCAAATAAGCTAGCCAATTCGATGGCTGTATGATAATAAGGCACCAAGTCCTCATGGCGGACTTCATATTCGCCTTTTACCTGGCTAATGATCAGTTTTGAATCGCCATAAGCTTCAAGATAGTGTACCCCCATTCCGTGGGCGAGTTGGAGACCATGAGCAGAGCATTGTATTCCGCTACATTATTAGAGCATGACTCTGTCAAGGAGAACGCTCTGGGAAGGATATGATCCTGTGGGGAGATGAACACAACCCCTACTCCGGCAATAATCTTGCCTTTGGGGCCCATCCGTGATGCTCCGTCGAAGAACATCTGCCACACTTCCTCTGCTGAGGTTGCATTAGACTAGAAGACCTCATCAGGGATGTCTTCGTGAAGTTTTGAATGTTCCGGAACTGGATGCGCAGCCAAGAACTCTGCAAGGGCTTGACCTTTAACCGCCTTTTGAGGGGTAAAGGTTATGTCGTATTGGGACAATAGCAGTGCCCATTTAGCCAATCTTGAGTTCAACGACCCTGGCTTCGTCATGAGAAGACGTAAAGGGTTCACCCTGGAGATGACATGTATGGTTTGGCCAACCAAATAATGTCGAGTCTTCTGGACAGCGAAGACGAGAGCTAAACACTCCTTCTCAATAGGATTGTAGCGAGATTCCGCTCCTATGAGAGTCCTGCTCAGATAATAAATGGCCTGCTCGTGGCCATTGTCGTCCTTTTGAGCGAGGAGGGCGCCGAGGGAATAGTCCGGAGCTTTTACATAAAGCAAGAATGGTTTCCCTGATGTAGGGGCCACTAAGACCGGAGGTTTTGTGAGATACCTTTTAATGTCTTCATAAGCTTCTTGACAAGCTTGGTCCCATATGAAGGCAGTACCCTTTTTCATGAGACGGGTAAGGGCTGGCAACGGCCTGAAAGATTTGCTATGAATCTTCTGATGTAGGCTAATCTGCCTTGCAAGCCTCGGAGCTCTTTGAGGTTCCTCGGTGGATGCATGTCCTGTATGGCTTTGACTTTGTCTGGGTCCAGATGGATCCCTTTTGATGTGACAATGAACCCAAGGAATTTGCCGCTGGACACTCCCAAGAAGGATTTCGTCGGGTTCATTTTCAGCTGATGAGCCCGCATTATGTCGAACATCGTTCTCAGATCGCGAAGATGTTCATTTTTGCTGCGGCTTTTGACGGCAATGTCGTCAACATAGCATTCCACCGTCTTTCGGAGATGGTCGCGGAAGATCATGCTCATTGCCCGCTGGTAGGTTGCTCCGGCGTTCTTCAGTCCGAAGGGCATTACAGTGTAGCAGTATACCCCCAATGGCGTTCGGAAAGAAGTTTGCTTCTCGTCATCAGGATACATCTTGACCTGGTTGTACCCTGAGAAGCCGTCCATGAAAGACATCCTCTCGAATCCGCATGTGTTGTTGATCATGACATCGGTGATCGGCAATGGGAATTCATCTTTGGGACAGGCCGTATTGAGGTCACGGTAGTCGATGCAGATCCGTATTTTCCCATTCTTCTTGAGGACGGGGACTACGTTAGCCACCCAGTCTGGATGTTGTTCCTCCCGGATGAAGCCACAAGCAATGAGCTTATGAACTTCGGCTTCAATAGCCTCCATGATGTTTGAGCGGAACCGACGTTGTTGTTGCTTGACTGGCTTAACGTCGGGCTTGATGTTTAGACGGTGCATAGCGACCTGTGGATCGAGTCCAGGCATGTCTTCATAGCTCCAGGCGAAGACATCTATATACTCTTTTACGAGCATTATCAATTCTTCCTTTTCGATAAGTGATAAGCTTTCACTTATGAAAATAGGCTTGGGGTGATCTTGACTGCCCAAGTTGACTTGGATCACCTTGTCTTCGGTAGGTGGCTCGCGCAGCTCGAACCGCTTTTCCCATTGGAGGCTTAATTGCTGGGCCCAAGATTCCTCATCAGCAGCTTCCGCAGGTCCCAATTGACTGCCCGAGGTCATATTCACAGTGAGGCCGTTGAACATTCCTCCTATGCTGATGTCAGAGTCCCATTCGGCAGATGAGTCTGACTGTGATGGAATTGGCTCGTCGTCTTTGACTTGAACCGTTACTGATGATGTGGGTGTAACATAACCCAACCCCCTGCGTGTACTATCATAGTAATTTGCAGGTTTCCCTTTCGGGACAGCATTACGCATCAGACCGCGTCTTCCCTTTCCGAAGTTCAGGCCGCCTGCCTGCTTCAAGTCATATCCCATCTTCTCCATAATATGGTGTGCCGGTTGCGCATAATGGAAGAACTGTGGGGCTTCTGAGTCCGAGCTTGAATCTGTAGGTGCAGGTCCCCGTGGCTGGGTTCTACCGAAGATTATCGGCAACTGACCTTGTTTGGACGGAGGGATCACCAGCGTGGCCCCTTCTATAACCTCCACAGATGTAGTAGCCGAACTTGGCTCATGTACGGGCATGTGCAGAGAGCCATCCATGATGGATTTAATCGACTCGATGCTCGCAGGATAATCAAAAGAAATATTATCATTAATTATCCACTCGCCTTCCTCTTCAGAGGGATCTTACATCGGGGATCATTAAAGCATGCTACTATTGGCTCGCCAATCAAAATGACTGGCGTGCCCATTTCGGATTCCGAATCCGCCTCATTGCCACTTTCATCACTGTCTGGCAATGGTTCTCCCGGCGTTCCACTAGCCTCTTGATATAGGAGAGCATCTGTGAAATAGTTTTCCACCCCCTTGAAGGGCTGCTTCTCAGCGAAGACAGTTCGTACTGTCGCATCATCCTCAACATACTTGAAGCACTGATGGAGAGTGGATGGAACGATCCAGTTGGCATGGATCCATGGTCGTCCCAGTAGCAGGTTGTATGATGTGTCCGCGTCAATGACATAGCATGTCACTTCTGACTTCAGGCTTCCGATTCTGCAGCGAAGCCGAATCTTTCCAAGCGGATGGCTGCTCCCGGCGTTAAAACCGTATATTGTAGTGGTGGTCGCAGACAACCTGTACAGTGGTATGCCGAGGAAGTAGAGGAGCCTTTTGGGGATGATGCTGAGCGCAGACCCCGGATCGACTTGTATCCTTTCAATACAGGTTGAACCGATATATCCGGTATAGTACAGAGGTCGATCATGCTTGTTGTCTTTGAGAAGCATATCTTCCGCCGTGAAGGTAATGGCAGGTACCTTTGACTGTGCGTGATGGCACTCTGAGCAGGAAGGCCGCATCTCATCACCAGGGATCTCAGGCATGCATGTCAGAAAGGACTCTGAGTTGGCTAGCGCATCTCTGAGTGCCTCTCTTGTCTCTTTAGAGAGACGAAGGAGCTCGTGTATTGTGATACGAGCCGGGATATTGGCTAAATGGGCCAATATATCAAAGCGAAAGGGCGTGGCTAGCCCTTGGCTTGGCGGTTTCTTCAGCACGTGGTCGAATCGTACCTCCTTAGGTTTTTCCTTTCCCTTGGCTGGAATTGGAGTGGATGTCGGCATTGGTACTGACGCCGTTTGTTGCTGTATCTCGTCAGTAGGCTTGTCATACTGCCTTTGATATGACTTTCCAGACCGGGTGCCCGTCTGTTGAGGCGCATCTGCCTACGCCGTACAGGCATGCTTTTCTTCTTCAGAATCGCTGAGGGAAGCCGAAGTAAGATTACCATCGTCTGGCAGGACAGAGATGACATTGCAGGACTTGCCCTTTTTGCTGGAGTCCTTCGACGTCTGCTGTACGTCTTGGATGAGGTCAGGGTGTATCCACATAACTTCCCCTGTCTCCAATGTCAAAGGGACGAGACCCTTGTTGTATTGAGTCATGGCTGGAGGATGCCTGACTTCCAAACCGCGGTGTGGGGGCTGAATAGGTCCCGTCAGGAACTGTGACCTTCTGGGCAGTGCCGAACTCAAGAGTCACCATGTTGGCAGTGACTTTCTTCTGTTCCGTCTTCATGTGAGGACTCCGGCGTCGACCAAAGCTTGAATTCTATCCTTGAGAACATAGCACTTGTCAGTAGGATGGTGGATCATCCTGTGGTAGAGGCAGTATTTAGGGTCGTTTGTACGCCCTATCTCATTGGGACGCCGAGCATCCGGTAACTTCATTTTGTTCCCTTTGTGGAGCAGATGGAATATCGTGACCACCTGTTCATCTCTGAAGGAGTACTGCTTCGGAGGAAACTTGGGCTCTTGGCTGTTGACGCCGCTCTTCTTGGCCTTTGACTGCATGTCCCCGGTCAGCTCGACGGACATAATTTCCTTCCCTTTAGCTTGGGAAGACTGCGGGAGATCGCTGCGCCCTTTGTTGTTCGCGCCCCATTTGCTTCTAGGGGCGGATGACTCGAACTTTTTAGCCGATTTTTCGGCTATCTCAGCTTGTTCGACCAGTTCCTTCCAAGTGTGGGCCTTGACAGCCCCCATGCGAACTTCTACTTGATCCGAGAAGTTATGTCTGCATGTTTGTAAAAGCATGGGTAAAGGCATCCCTGCTGGGCACATCAGAGATAGATTTCTGAACCGCTCAATGTATTCACGGACAGATTCGCCTTTCCTCTGCACAGTGGAAAGGAGCTTGTCCATGGTCACTTCGGTGTCATCCTCATAGAAGCGAGAGAGGAACCGAGTTTTCAGGTCGATCCAGGAATTGATAGAGCCCTGAGGAAGGCTTCGGAACCAGTCGAATGCCACCCCTTTCAAGGTGCCGATGAACAACCTAGCCATGATGGCGTCGTTGCTTAGAACATTACCGGTCTGGGACCGGAAATAGTAGATGTGCTGATTGGGCGAGCTCTTACCATCATACGTATGCAACGTTGGTGGTTTGAACTTTGGCGGATATGGCACCGAATCCCATTCCAGTGGGTAAGGACGGACTACCCCCACTTTCTTCAATTCATCCTTCTGAGCCAGGGATGAAATTTGAGCTTGAAGGCCTTTAAGGACTTCGGCATCCAGGGAAGAGCCTCCCTTAGTTCTCTCCGTCTTGGGCGGATCATTGCTGAGATGTCCCTCCTCGTCATGATTACTCCCGGTATCATCATTCCGGTTGCTGAGGAGCTGAGCGAGCATCTGTTGAATATTGTCCAGGGCCTCTTGCTGAGTTCTAGAGGTCTGCTCCTGAGCTTCCAAACGCCGACGAAGGTCGTCATTGGCGTTCTCGGCCATATTGACCGATGCTTTGTCCGTTCGCACCGAACTGACTGTTGCTGAAGAGGCATACCCGCTGTCTTCATCTTCTCCATCGGATGATTGGGGTGACCGCCTGAGTTGTGGCACGGTTGGGACCGTCGAGGAGGAAGGCTGCTCATAATTATAGGGTATCGCCACCCTGGATCTGGTGCTTCGGAAAACACCTTCTTCGCGCACCAAGACTTCACCTAAGCCCGGGCTATAATCTGGATCTGGGGAGCCGAAAGGGGTGTCGTCAGAGGCTTGACTTCTTCCGCGCAGCTCTCGCCCCCTTCCGGTCATGTTGACGGATGCAGAGGCTGGATCCGGTGGCCCGCTCCTTTTGGGATGCCTCATCGGGACGCGCGCAGACAGTCGATCAAAGACTGATCGCCGATATGGAGCAGTGGCGAGGGTCGGTCGTAACCGACACTGCATAGAATGGACCATCACCAATTGGCATTCACATCGTCGAAGACAGGAGGAAGTGGCCTGGAAATGCTTCAATCTCCGCTTGTCCGCCAAGAATTCTCGCAGGTCGGCCCTGTAGGGACCTGAACAATCTAGTATTTGGGACAACGCATCGTTCCCCTTATTCCTGCGGAAAGGATTAGCACCGTATAGTGCTCTGGTTTTAGCCTCGTGGCTGTAAACCCGATGAGTACGCCGAGGTACATCAGCCTTGCTTGTGAGGACAGGGCTAGCAGTAGGCATTGCTGCTCTAGGTGACGGGATAATCGCCGTCTTGACTTTATGGTTGGCAGCATTGTTGGCGCAGGCGGGCATCTTGCCTTTTTCTTCATAAGAGAGGCGCGGATTTGGCGTGGCTACGCCTGAAGTTTCAGCAGAGGACCTCTGTTTAGGCCTCCATATCCGTTTTGGCAGAGGATGCATAGGTTCGCAAGGAACCTGAATAGCCACAAGCGGGGCTGCGGGTGTTGGCGAAATTCTGCCTCTGGTTTCTGATTTGAAACCTTGGTCATGAAGACCTTCCGGTGCTTCCGTGCTCGAAGCATCAGGCCACCCCCAGAGAGGACTTCTTCAAATCTTCCTTGATCGATCTGGATAACAAGGTTCTCAAAAGTGCAGGATCTGGGCCGCGGGCATGTTTCCTTGTTGCGCCAGAGAACTGCGGCAGGTTTGCAGAGAACCTTTTCCGTCTCCGCAGAGACTTTGCTTGAAGATTTAGCCAGAGAAGATCTGGCTGTACCGGCTTTTCTGAATTCAGAGATAGACCCGAAGGTCTGTTCGTCGCATTGCGACACTTGATTCTCAGCAGAGGAGAATACAGTCCCCAGCGGAGTCGCCATCTTGTTTTCCATTATGTTTGCAAAGGGGGAAAACTTACAAATAAAAAAGTTTGAGGAGCTAAATTACAAGTATTCTTAAAAAGATTACAAGTAGATCTCCTCAGAGATTCTGGGAAAATGTGCCGATAGGAGTCTGGTCAGCGCGCGACCACTTTGTCCCTTTGACGATGCGAGCGATGAGATTCCCTTCTCGCCTGGTTCCGGGAATCAGAGAATAGAGGATTGGTAGAACCCTCTGACCACTTCTCAAAACCACTTCTGTGAGGAATTCCTTCTCGCCTGGTTCCGGAGATTCCTTGAGGAAAAGAGGTTGTTAGGGTATCGCCACCCTGAGAAGAGAAGTATTTCTCTTGAAAGGTCTCTGAATTAGAGATTGCACGGTGCGTTGATGAAGAAGTCCGATCTTTGAGAAGACGCCAATCTCGCCGATGATCAATTGATGATCCTCCTCGATCTGATGCGATGCGATCCCTCTCCCTTGTGCCCCTGATGGGCTATTTATAGGGAAAGTAAGGGTATAATCGTCCCCTTTGAAGATATAGAAACAGATTGAACCGAATCTGTTTGAATCTAGAAAGTAGCCTTGCTGCGAGGCTATAATAGCTTCCGCGGAGCTAGAAAATGGCAAGTCGGTTGATCTTTCCGATGTGTTATGATCCTTTCCATATCGTTGATTGATTCTCCTTGATCCACTTACTCGTTTCAAGAGAGTCAAGAGATTGTGGCAATCACCTGCCATATTTGAATCCTGATTGGATTTGATTAGATTGAATCCGATCTTATCAGGAGATTTGATTGGTCAAAGGTTGACCATAGCAGGCTGATGGCGGAGCTGCCCGCTTTGAAGCTTATAGCGGAGCTAGAGGCAATTCCTGGCGAAGTCCGAAAAGAGGCTTTTCGGCGAAGCTGTCAGTTAGCTTCCTGGCGATGCTCTGGATGATGTTAGCCTCTCAAACGAGGCTATCTCTTTGGGCTAATGTAATGCTAAATGCTAGCATTTTAGACCTGCTGAGGTCTGTTTAGAAACAATCCGGGTTCACTGTTCTGCTTGCTGGATCAGTGGAGTCCAAACCGCTTCCTCGTCCCTTGGAGTTGGGTGAAAAACTGGTCTTCAGCTCGTCTGTCCCTTGTCTTTTGTAAATGTCAACAAGTTTAGACATCGTTCGGACCAATGAGAATCTTGTCTTTTTTAAGTGTCAACATTCCTATGTAGGGCTCCAAGAGAGATAAGGTTATACCTTGATTCGGGAATATGACGAACACCTTGAAGAGTAGTGATGCATCCATCATGAGACCGAAACTAAATTATTCCTTTACCAATCACCTTACTTGTAGTAGAATTACCCATAAAGATTTCTCCTTTTGAACCGAAGTGTATGAAGAGAATATCTTCCTATTAGAACTGATGTGTTGTGAACATCCAGAGTAATAATCGATCTATCTTTGTTACTAACTGATCTGTCTATAACAGATAGAATGTCGCACTGTTTTTCATCTTCTCCGATCAGTTCAATAACATTAGCATCTGGTTGTTTCTTTTTTCGAAGCCAACAATCAGCTCTAATGTGTCCCTTCTTGTGACAACAGTTGCACGTTAAACTCCTATGTTTTGAGTTACCCGTAGAACTTTCATTATTACTCTTCTCCTTTGAATAATGAACTTGCCTGAAATCATCATGATGACTCACACATCAACTGGGTATCAATTTTGTCCTTATTGAGCAGATGCTCCTTGACCTCATTGACCTTAATTGTTGACATGCCTCCATAGATGATAGCTTCCCTAAAGCTCTTATATGAAGAAGGTAAAGAACACAGTAACAGAAGTAATTGATCCTCATCTTCTATCTCAAATTCTATCTTATCTAATTTATTGATAATAGAGAAAAATTTTGCAATGTAACATTTGATAGGTGTACCTTCATGCATGCGGAGAAGAAAGAGACGATGCTTCAGAATTAACTGATTCGCCAACAACTTCTTCAGATAGTGCTCCTAAAGTCGCTCCCATAACGAGGATGTTGTTTTCTCCATATGAGTTTTCCAACACTTCGTTCACCAAGCAAAGTTGAATAACCATCAAGGCTCTCTCATCCAACTCCTGCCAAGTTTCTTCCTTCATACCTTGAGGCTTTTTCTTTCTCCCCGAATAGTGCTTTCTTCAACCCGCTCTGGGTAAGTATGACATTCATCCTAACCTGCTACCTGCTGAAATTGATAAACCATCGAACTTCTGAATACCGAACTTAATCGCAGACATCTTCAAGTTGACCTTGCTCTGAACCAATTATTGTGAAACAATCTGTATGCTCTGATATCAATTGTTGTGAATTCGGAGAGTACCCCATGATAGGATCGACTGGGGCGGCATAGTGGAAACTAATCACAGGATCTACTAAGGCAATATGAAAAAGAGAAGAAGAAGATATTCTAAAATAAATAGAAAGCCAACACACAATATAACGTGATTTCACCAATCAAACAGATTGTGTGTACGTCCACAGGAGAATGGGAGAAATATTATTAAAACTTTAGGAAAGTACAATAAGAATTATTTACACCTCACACAGAAGATTACAAGCCCTTGATGGCCGCCTAGAATAACGAACCTTTATGACTAAACTTCTCTCATGAATCTCTCACCTAAATGAATTACACTCTTAGGAATTACAAATTCATTGAATTACATTGAAGGCCACCCCAAAGGGATTATTTATAGACTATAGAACTCTCCTAGTCCTAAACAAACTTCATCAATACGAACAATCACCGCCTTAGACAAAGAAAACCCGAATCTAACTCGACTCCTGAAACAAATCCAAAAAAAAAAAACTGCTAGTCCCGACATTAGTCCATTAGACTAGGGTATTAATAAACTAATATCATGCATTAGTCGACTAGGCCCAAATACTAGTCGACTACTCTGACAAGATTCGAAACCCCATCTCTCTGTTGGCCAACCTAGTCGATTATACAAAGTATTACTCGACTAATCCATGTGATTAGATGACTATACCCGGTATTAGTCGACTGGTACTATGAACAACTCTTTGTACATGTCTGTTCTTTGATCTCCGAAGTTTCATCTAATTTCAAGACATATTCCAGTACAAATCCTAACAAATATAACCCAAAACCCCACATTGCATGATCTCCAGAAGACCTCATATCTACACGTAGCAACAAGATCCCTTCCCATGCTTAGAATCAGTGATTCAAAAATGAAGAACATAAACTCAAGACTTTAACCCAGATACAATCTCAGTAATACCAAGCTTCACCACAATTTGCATCCCAGCAAAGCAAGGATAAACACTGCGGTAATTTTAATCTGTCAGCAGGAACAAAGAGAGCTCAATATCAGAGAGATATGGAGCTTCTTTTTGCGAAAACAAGCGCAATACCCCCTCCTCTCTTATTCTTCTTCTTGTTCTGTCTGTTCACACTGTGCAGATTGGCTTTTGCAATCAGAGCGAGGCACTCTGGGTTATCTTCTGCGATCACTACAGCCAATGAAAGATCCTCAACGTCCAAGTCATTCTCTGAGTGAGGTTCTCCACCAAAGAGTGAAGAAAGCAGATGCAATTCCCCTTTTCTTACAATTGTTCCTTCTCCCCTCAACTTGTGAAATTACAACGTTCTCTCCTCCACTTAAAATAGGACTGGATTGTTGATCAACAGTGCCAGCAAGAGTCTCACTACTTGAGATAGCAACTACTATTGATGCCTTGCCTTGCTCAGCTTTGCTAGCTGCTGCGCTTGATGGAACAGCATTTTCCTATGCTAATACAGGACATTTTCCTCTGCCATTGATCCCATCCTCAGATACCTGCGGGGATGATCTGTGCTCACATGAGGCCAAGCTATCTGAGCTGTGTGCTCCTCCTTCAGTTAGGTTAATAGTGCGTTTGACTTCAGAAGGTGTCCTCTTTTCAGAAACTGTGTTCGAACTCACTATTCCTCTCTATGCAGTATGCACCTTAATCTTTTGATGCAGTATTAAGCCTCATCTTAGCCTCTGCAACACCTTTTTGTTGCCAGGCAGCTTTTGTGGGGCAATGATAGGTGGTATGGCCAAAGGAAATGCACGTAGCACAACGTGTGTGTGTGTGTGTGTACACACACACACACATATACATATACATACAAATATACATATATAATGTGTGTGTAGATATCTCACTTTATTGTTCATTTCAATTTCCCATTAATCCTATCAAAATTGTATTATCACATAAGTAATCGAGTTAATTATCATAAATTATTTAAAAATCAAAAATTAAGACATTAAATGATGATTAACAACAAAGCTGAACTGTTAGACAATCAAGTATTTCTATAAACTTCAGAATAGTGATACTATGCTAAATGGTTAAAGAACATCAGCACCGTAAGTAACTACTGGTGAACGATGAATGTGTTTCTAGTGTGAGCGTAAATGTAATAAAAATCTCAGTGTGTGCGTAAATATAATAAGACAAGAGGGAGAAAAACTAAAATATAATGTTGCACCTATCAAGAGAACTTGTCACCTCAAATAATTTAGATTTATAAGTTATCACTTGAGTTAGATCTCAAAAATAATTTTATACTGACAAGAAAAATCTAAAAAGAAAATATTATATATAGAAAAATTACAAATTGTACGACATGCATCTACCCAAATCGTGTATTAGAGAATTTTTTTCTATTTTATCTCTTCCTCTTGTCGCCCACAAGAGTTCAGTGATGCGTGACGCATCATTGTTACTTCAAGATCTACAGCATGACACCTCACAGCAGTTAACACATCCTGGATAAAGCGGCTTGCATGAAATATCTCCTTACGATTCGCGCAAACATTCATCACGTGAATTTCGTTCTAGAGATCGAAATCCGTTGTTTTCCCCGATCGGGGGGTGAAAAAAGGCCGATGACGCCGTACTCATCGGCAAAAAAATAAACGGGTCAAAAGTCACGCGCCAGTAAAAATATCGGATCCCGCCCGGCAGCCGAGGAGCAGTCGCCGCGCCGGTTAATTGCCGATTCGCCCGCGTACTCTCGCAGCACGTGTCCTTACTCGTGAGGGCCCCACTGCCGCCCCCTCAAGCGATAGGCGGTCGCTCACGGTATCTCCCGGAACACGCACGTGCTCCGCCACCGGCTCAGCCGGTTACATCGGCAGGTGCTTGGACCGGGCCCCGCATGCCCCCCGCGGTCCGAATATAGACCCCAATTTCCAGTCCGTTCCCTTTACTGGAGAGAGAGTCTTAAAAAGAGAGAGAAATTAAGCAAAAAAAGGATAGAGAGCTTTGCTTTGGTTGAGGGTCGTAGAGGAGAAGAACAGAGTGTCGGGTTAGGGTGGGATGCTCCCAGGCCGTAGGGGCGTTCAGGGAAAAAATAATTTTAATCTCGGGGATTTTCTGGAAGAGTAGTGGCCATGGAGAGGGACTTTTTGGGAATAAGCGGGAAAGATTCAGGGTGGCTGGTCAAGGACGAGAGCAGAGGCAGCCCCCAGGACTCAGGTCTGATTTTTTGTCTCAAAATTGTGGGGGAAATTGTTTCTTTTGGTTGTTTCGATTGAGAGTTAAGTTTGCTTGGTGTCAGCTGTTGGGTTGTCTTTTTTTTTTTTTTTTGTGGAGAGCATTTAATTGATCCCTTTTTTGGAGAAAGATTGCATTTTTATGTAGTTTCTGCTGTTTGTGATTGCTGGGTATCTCGTAAAATTTGATAATTTTTAGTATTTGGAGATGTATTTTCATGTCGGTAGCTACAGGCTTCCCTCTGTTTATTTCTGATTAATATTTGGTATTTAATCTGTGAGAATCATCTGTGAGATTTTAGTGAGATGATTGGTTGAAGTAATTATTCTTGTTTTTAGTATCTTTTGAGCGATTTAATTGGTTGGAAGTTATGTTAGCTTCCAGTCTGTTAGGTTTATTTATTGTTACTCGTTATTAATTATATTTTGGATTGGTTTGTTTCTACATTAATGCAATCATCAGATTAGGCTTTTGCTGCCTTTGTATGGTTGTTTCCTTCCATCTTTTGTTGGTCTGCATAAATCATAAATCTGTGGCTCTGTATGTAATTTGTATTCCCAGAATGCCCCTTATAAGAGTTCCTAATTATAGAGAATCATTATGTTCATATGGTTGGCTTTTCTGTTTCTTTCGAATAAAAAGAGATATTATTGTGTTGATTGAGATTGTCTGTTTGTTCAACTGTGGGCTGCTTAGCTTTTATCTTCATTTATTTTAATTAAGCAATTTCCTTTGTTTATCTCAGATGAGACTGTGCTTTGACTATGGAGTTCAAATTATGTACCCCTTGCAAAAATTGGACCTGGATCCTCTATTGAATTGTTTCTAAAAGTTGCAATATAGGAAATTTAAGACTCAAGTACAATGCTGCTGTATATTTATTTCACTTGTATTGGTCTCTCGGAGCTCAAAATTGCGTTCATCATTTATTAGAGCAGTGTAAATGAAATTTTTTGATCTTCTAAAGCATGATAATATTTTCTTTTCCTTGTGCGTTATGTCTCGCTGATGAATTGTCTCGCCAACCATGTCGAAAACTTGAATTTCCTTGTAAAATCTTATTCATAACTTTTTCCTTAAGCAAATTTTCTTACAAACATGTAGAAAATGATATTGCTGCATGAATGCAAAACTAGTATTTGTGCAATGACACTTGGATGAAATTGAGTGTGTTGATTGCTGTTTGTTTCTTGGTTAAAATTTAAAAGCTTGGCAATTATAAAGTATTGACTATTCTTTACGTTCTGATTCTGTAATTTTATGTGAACGTACAGCTTTTAAAGGAGGTTCAGCTGTGCAATGGCCTTTTTCGAACAAAATTGCTTCTTTGCAGCACCTCATGTCATTCAAGACTATGCAGGAGGAGAGGCCCAAGAAAGCAGCGTTTGATCACCTCTCTTCACCAGGATCTCAGCCAATAGCTAGTAACAACTCCTTTGAGTCTAGTTACAGAGGCGCGTCTTCTGTAAAAGAAGCTCCTCAGGTATGTAGCCAACTGACCAACTAAGTTTGCTCAACCACCATAATATTCTATCTAATTATTTAGTGAGAAAACAAAGGTAACTTTGCCTATCTTAATGTATGCACTTGCAGAGATGCTTCAGTCTCGATAGGCAAGGCGGACACCTATTCTCCATGCATGCTTATCAACGTAAAAGTGCCGATGCTTTTGGAGCTTCTGGTCACCATGCGGTCTCACACCCATCAATTCCTGTTTCCATGAGCAGTCCTTTCTTCAAGGTACATGGTTCTTTAAATGTTCCTAATCACCCTGTCACCAGCTTGAAGCAACTGTCTTTTGGAGGATTTGCAACTAATAATCCCACTGCTGTGGGTTCTACTACTGGAGGCTTTGTTCCCAGGTAATAACTAAAGCTTATTGTTAACTATATGTCCGTATGTGTTATTAATGGCTCTTCCTAATGTTGACTAAAGTCTTATTTTCTTGAGATTATTAGGAATGTTTCAAAGCCTACTTCCACGTCACAATTGACAATCTTTTATGCGGGTTCTGTGAATGTTTATGATGATGTGCCACTAGACAAGGTATCGATTCTATATCATCAGAAAGGAAAATAATTACAGGTTTTTGGGTTGTATATCTTAATTTGAACCTGCCTGATTTTTCTTTAGGCGCAAGCCATTATGCTATTGGCGAGTAGATCATGCAGTGCTACTTCAAATCAGAGGCCCCCGGTTTCTTCTCCAATTCCTAAAGTGGCAGGGGTTAGTGGATTGAATGTGAACCATAGCCTGCGCCAAACCCAGACACAGAACCCGTCAATTTACATTACGGCACATCTAGGAGTTCAGTCGAGAAGCAGTTCTACAACCGCTGATGATGTGGCAGGGGCAAAGAATGTTGGGCCGTTGCCACCTGCCTTGAATCAGGATGAACCTTCGAAAGTCACGAACACGTCCACCCCTGTTTGCCCAAGAGGTATTGTGTTGTTTTGTTTGACTGATTTTATTAGTGTTTTTCTCAGAGAAGATTGTATTAAGCTTTTTTCTGTGTTCTTGGGAGAAATCTTGTATTCATAACAATGATCAATAGGCTCGGTGAGAGATAGTTAGTGTTACCTCTTTTAATTATGGTTTTTTTTTTCTTCTATTGCAGCTGTACCTCAGGCTAGGAAGGCATCACTCGCTCGATTCTTGGAGAAGCGCAAGGAAAGGTATGGCTTCTTATTTCAACCCAAATTTTACTATACCATAGATACGCGTATACACGATACCATAGATACGCGTATACACGATAAATTTACCAAGTAAATTCATCCAGATTATCAGTCACTCTTTTCCAAAAGTTATAGGTCCATTATGGAGTGGTAACTAAGGTCAGCTTTGGAGGTATTTAATCTTAGGGTCTACCTTGCCATAATGATGGTTCTTTGACATTAATGTGTCCATTGAATATATAGAAAGTGATGGGAGGAAAATGGGAAAGGGAAGAGAACACAATTCTTTTATTTCATTTTCACTCTTTTCATGTGGGGACATTTAAGAGAAAGTTGGCTTCAATTCTATCATGGTCTCTGCCTTCCATTCTTTCACTATCCAAGCAAGGATAAGCAACTAGACCAGATTCTTCAAAGATAAATCAAAAGTAAAACCCTTCTACTTTTCTTTCCATGACTTTCGCGGGAAATAGACATAATCAAGCCTTTATTTGGCTGCATAACAAGTGATGTGGAAGATTAGAAAACAGGGAAGACAAAGCACACATACTCAATCTTTGTTTTGCTGCATAATTAGTGATGTGTTAAAATAGGAAACGAAAAAGACAAAATACATGGAGGAAAGATATCTTCTCCTTATTTTATCTTCAATGAGGAAAATTATCAGTGACCCAGAAGACAAATATTTCTTGAAGAGGGGGGAAATTCGCGGTACATCCGTACATGTTTGTAGTTCTTACACACTTGGTGAGCCATGCACAGGCCTACTTTGCCATGATTTATGGTCACAAATTCAGTGTTCTATGGTCTAGCAGTTATCTATGCATATTGTAGCACCGTCTTCAATTGATCTTGAAATTTTCCTAGATTTTCATTTTCCATTAACAGCAAATAGGAAAAACTCTTGACTTTGTTCCTTTCTTTATTTCTACTAAACCTGCATAATAATCCCTCCTCTGTCGCCAATGAACTGAAGCATTATTACTTAACATGAATTCTTAGCAGATATTGATCAACAGCATCTTTTCTTTTTCTAGTTTATGATTGGTTCTTCTTTGTCCATCTTACAGAGTAACCAATGTCATGCCTTATTCTTGTGCCAAAAAATCCCTGGAAAACTCTATTGGTTTCGAGGGTGCCAATATCTCGAGCAGATGCCCATCAGCTGAAATCTCTCTTTCAAACAATCGGGAGGAGTCATGGTGTTCAGTTCTGCCCAAGGACAGTCTTGATAGCAGGGATTCGCCAAGTACTAAGTTAGAGATGTAAGCTTATTTATATGAAACAGCTGCTCCATTTGATGATTTGTAGTAATTTTTGTCATTCATTTGGGGTCGAATCTCAGGAAAGAGAGGTGGTTATGATAGTATGTGTCATATTGGCTAAGGCTTTTTGTATGTAAAAGTGACAGGAGCACTGAAATCCCTCTAACAAGAGGACTCCTGTAACATTCTGTTTAAAATTTTCAATATTGTTATATTATTTAAATAATAATAATAGCCATTAGCTGAACCATATTTTATCCCTGATTTCTGTTATTGCCGGAATCTAATTAAACATTTTGAACATCATTCTGATCATAAAATAGATATGCTCTGCTGAATTATAGGAATCTGATCCACATTTGTCAGAATGAGCATTGTTATTTTCCAGTGGAATTCTCTTTCTATTTGTGGCTTAACTTGTCAAGAGAGCTACAGTTACAAACTTCACAGGTCCCAACGGAAGAGTACGCGTTTTCTCAATGATAATTGTTCAGGAAAACAGAGCAGCGGCCCTTAATTTGACAGGTAGTGGCCTTCAGTGTCTTTGATTGGGGAATTAATATCTATCTATAAAAGAATCGGGCCGTAAAAAAAAAACAGACAGGAAGGACATCGGAGCTGATTCTAGCTGACATTCAGACCATCATTTTAGATCTCAGATAGAAATACTAATTTTGCCGAAACTATAGGTCTGATCTCAGGGTTCTAATTAGTAGGTTGGATTGGTAGTCTGATACATTGAGGAGAACTATGCAGTTTACAGTCCCAAGGGATAACTTATGTTTCTCGAAGATAAACAAGAGCATTGGTCTCTAAGACAAATGTTGGCTCAGTATGTTAGACAGTACATGGCTTTCAATGGTATTGATTCATGAAAGCAGAGTTATGGCCCCTAATATGACAGGTATTTGCTCCGATCTTTTGATTGGTGAACTAGTATCTCTCCATCAAAGAAGGCGAGAGCGACAAAATTGACAGGAGAGGGACCTGTGGAGAAGAAGAGGAAGAGCATCCTCAGATTGTAATAAACTAGTCAATAAAGTTGAAGGATGTAATAAAATGCAATCAGGAGCAAGTCAGTAGTAAATAACAACCAGAATAATTATGTAGGAACACAGGAAAACAAGTTCAAGGAGAGAAGATTCTTTTCATGCCAACTGAAAGAGATTTATCAATGTTACAACTGACAGATTTGGCAATATTCAAGTTGAGAGATTGATTGTGCTGATGTTGTTCTTTGGAGTTGAACATACAACTGAATACACTTACAATTCATAGTTATTACTCATTGATTTGCCGATTGCTAGAACAAGCAATTCATTTTATTTATTTATTTCCAATTAAGTATGAAGCTCAATTGTGACTTTAACAGAGCTCCTGCTAGTAAGTAGACAAATATTGTACTAAAGATTCATAATTCAGCATAGATCATAATTACATTTTCATTAGATTCCTAATCTATGGAAAGATTAATAGTTCGAATAGCTTAATATAGCACTAGCAGTATAAGTCTAATTAGCGAGGACCTCTCATTCAAAATATGCAACCTGAAACAAGAGAGAAATACAAGGTTACAGTTCAACAAAGTGCACAAGCTTAGGACTCCCCCAAACAGTCACATTTTGCAACTATTCAATGATTTCAATGCATGAAGTAAAAGGACTCTCCAGTTCATTCCCACCATATTAGGACTCCTATTTTTCTCCAATATTTGACTGAAAATTGATCGGCGTACGATGGAGGAAGAAACCACATTCCAAGAGGTGCTCTAGGCATGGTTATCCTCATTTAGCAATACGAGGTTATAGTTCAATGAAGGTACAAGCTTCGAAATCCCCTGAGTGAACCTTAAAACTGTCACATTTTGTAATTGTTCAATGATTTGGATGCGTGAAGCGAAAGGTCGGGACAGTGACATGATGCCCCCTCAATGAATTTTGTATCTTGCAAAGGAGAATCAGATCACATGCTGGCCAGCTTGAAAAAATTGGCAAGAGAGGGACCTCTGAAAGAGGAGTTTCACAAAATGGAAGAGCATTCACATCATGAGTGGAAGAGATACATTAGGATGAAATCAAAGTAGTAGAAGTAACAGAGAGAGAAGTTATGGCAGAAAAATGGATTTTCATAATCACTGTATTCATTTCTACACATGGAAATGTTCTATGGCCATACAAATATCACAAGGCAGGAGAGGTAAATATTGAAGGAGAGAAACAAGAGGTGTACACTGAGTTATGCAGTCATTTTCCTGAATTATCAATTGATTACCTGCACTATTCGTGCTGTTGATTCCTCGGGTTACTGAGAAGTCGAAAAAAAAATCTTGAATGGCTTTTACTTCGTTCCTGACAATTATAATTCTCATTCTTCTCTAGTTTTTCTATGATAAATAAAAGTCAAGCTAACATCATTAATTTAATTTTATATACATTTGTTATTTGAATTCGATATTCCACATTTGGTAAATAGAAATACAGGCATGAATATAAGGATACTTGCCGGATAGTTCAACATTTAAATAACAAATGTATATAAAATTGTTAGATCTGTATAGTTCACAACACAATCCCAATGGACAATAATGATTTTCAATGATATTATTTCATGAAAGCAAAGCAGTGGTCCCTAAATTTGGCTGGTGCCAGGTCAGTGTATGCGATTGGTGAATTAGTATGGATCATGAAAGATTCAAGTTGAAATAGACGAACGCGAAAAAGTAGAATCGGTGGGCACATAAAGATAGACAGGAGAGACACATTTGGACAATCATTTTAGATATCAGATAAACATACAACATGCTATGTTGAACTCTGGGAATCTGATCGCTTTGAGTTAAATGATATTGGCAACATCAACAGTCTAGAGGCTTGATATTCTTCAATATATATTATAGATTCCATTCCACCCCCCAACCAAAACAAAGAATGGCTTGAATTGGTAGTCTCATTCATAAGTAGATGAGAATTTACAGTTTACGTCCCAAGGGAGAAATATTTATGTTTCTCAATGACATCGAGTCATGAAAGTACAAGTTTTGTTCTAAATTTGACAAGTAGTGGCTCAGTGTCTTAGGGAGTATATGTTTTTCATTGATATTGATTCATGAAACAGGCATTAGTTCTAAAATGACAGACATTGGCTCACATTTTGTGATTGGAGAACTAAAATCATTCCATGAAAGAACTAGGTTGTACGTGCGGCGAGAACGACAATATAGATGGGAGAGGGACCTATGGAAAAGAAGAATAGAATCATTAGATTGTCTTTAAGAACAGATTAATGAAAATAAAGAATAAACGAAAATACTATTAGGAGAAACTCAGTAGTAACTAGCAAGCAGAATATTTATGTAGCAGCAAAGAAAAGTAGTCGAGGAGAAAATATTCCCTTCATACTAACTGAGAGATAGCTGACAATTTTGGAATATTCAAATTGAGAGAAAGGAGAAGGGAGTAAGAAGTGCAGTCATCTTCTTGAATTACCTCAATGGTATCCAAGCTTTGATTTCAAAGATCCTGCAAAAGCTTCCTAGTTCGGTATAAACTGTGGAAAGATACATAATTCATATTTGCAAATAAGTTTCATTTGGTGAGGATCTTCTACATGCTTTTATTTAAAATTTCAAATCCTTGTGGACCTCTCATTCAAAAAAATGTACATACTATCTAAAAAAAGAGCAATACTAGGTTACAGTTCAATCTACAAGTTTAGGAATTCTGCAACAAACCAAACTTTTACACTTTGTAAACTGTTCAGTGAGTCCAACACATGAAGCAAAGTTCAGTAGTGTGATGGATGCTTTCTCACAATGTGAATGCCTTCTCAATGTTTGGACTCTTGAATTCTTGTCGCCCATAAGAGAATAAGACCGCACGTTGGACAGCACGGAAAATAGACAGGAGAGGGACCTCTGGAAAAGGAGTTTAGCACAATGGAAAGCATATCACGTCATGGGATGAAGAGATACGGTTGAAGAATATCAAAGGAAGTAGTAAATTATGACCAGTATAATTTAGGGAATAAATGATAAAAAAAACTGCGGGTGGAAGAAGGAATCCCGTCATAATCACTGCATTTGGCACATAGAAGTGTTATGTGGCCATATAAATGACATAAAAAATGAGAGGTAAACATTGAAAGGAGAGAAACAAGAGATAAACTGAGTAAGTTGTGCAGTCATTTTCCCAAATTATCAGTCGATTACCTCTACTACTTGTGCTGTCGATCCCTTGTGTTATCGAGGAGCCACTATGTACTGGAACACGTTTATTTGCTTTGATGTAGGAATATTTCAGTGGCATGTAATGCTCTAATTTTGTCAGGAAATCTTTTTCCATCACTTTCTTTTGCTATCCAAACATTGGAAGCAACTTGATCCTTTTTTCCCATTTGTACCCTAATTTATCCTGCAGGCAACTAGCCAAGTTGCTGGTTTGTCTCAGAATCAGTGAAAAGAAAGGAAACAGAAAATGAAGAAGCTGGATAGTAATTCTTCTCTTTTACTTTCTTTCCTGGAGTAGGAAAAGTTTCTGCTACCTGAAATATCTGTATCATTTAAATTTTACCTCAGTTCCAGTAAAACTAATCACTGAGTAAGAGGTTATCAGTTACCATTCTAGTGTGTTACAAACTGGCAGGGTTTGTTCAAACCAAAATAAGATTTTTGCTGTCGGATTCTTAAAATTCTCATCTCTGCATTTTGTTGAATGATAACAGTAACTGCCCCAAGATGAATATGTCCTGTCTTTTTCTTTCTTTGGTTGTGGTACCATTTAGATTAGGCCTTTAATGTCCACGATGAGCTAAAACATGCAGTTATAAGATCAGAGGCTTAATTTTCTATTACTGATATCCAAGTGGTTATTGTCTCCTTTAAATTCTAATCAGTTAGTCAACACTGTGGAACCGACTTTCCTGACAATTATATTTATACATTCTGCTCTATTTTTTTCTAACAGGATAGAATCAACAATCTTCAGATAATATACAAGGAGACAGGTGAAGCAGAAACACAAGAGCATCTTACGTCAAACGTTGCTGGTGGGGAACATAAATGCAAATATATCCTTTCGTACAAGATATGGATAGATTTGGGGTGTGAGAAGTATCTGAACAAAAGATCTGCTTACATTAGAGCATGTCCTAATGCATATAAAGTCAAGACAATCCATAAATTAAACCATGTAACATCATGATCAATTACAACTTAAGCTAATATAACTAATTTAATTTTATATGTATTTCTTATTTAAGTAAGAAGGGATAATAGTTAAAATTTGAACCTAATTTTCTCTTCACTTGTTATTACTCAGAAATCTCCGATATCCATATTGATTCAATCCTGTATTCTACTTGCAGCATATGGACACAATGAGTTCAGTAATAGAAGTACATTTGTATTCATATCCATTCTCAAGTAAAAGGAAGCAAATAAAAATATGTCAGTTCCTATATCTTTTCCGTATCTACTTCCTCAACACATCTGACTAGAGAGAACTTCATGCGATCATTATTTCTAATGTAATCTTTCTACATATCAGAGAAGTCCATGGGGGTTGCTGGATCATTTGTTTGGTAATGTTTTCTAGCTTTCCATATTGTCCAATAAAAAGATTTGTAAAAGTAAAGGTGAATTCATTTGCCAGGAGCCATGTACAATTTTACTCAATTTTCTGGCACTTCTTGTGGGTATGCCGATTAAAACGTTTAGTTATCATTGGAAACTAAGAAATCACAACAATTAAAGGTGTTGGAAAGTTTACAAAATGATCTGGGGCTAATCAAAACCAGCCAAGAGGCGCATGTACGATTTTTGAAGATAGTTGAAGTCTCCCACACATGCAAGGGATTAGAACAGCAGTACCCTCCGGGATTCAACTTAGCTCAGACTTGATCTTGTTTCCAGCAATCTTGCACTGAGTGGTGGAAACCAAGTACTTCAACCATTTTTTTAGATGCCCATAAACTAGAAAGAAAATTAGAGAGAAGAAATATTTTCTTAATGTTGTGCGAGCGCAATCCAATCACAACAACCAAACAATAGAGAATCCCAAGATCTCCCGCACAAAGAATAACCCAACAATCACACGAAGAACGCACAAATCACAAAGACAAGATTTAACGAGGTTCGGTCTCAATGCCTACGTCCTCGGGCAATCAATGGAGAGATTTATATTTAGGAAGATGATTACAATAGCTCTTCTTCTCTTTGAATGCAAGAGAACTCACAGCTAATACAATTTCGCAGAGATTCTCCAAGATTAAAAACCCTAGAATCACCTTAGGCTTAAATACCCAAATCAGCGAATCAGCAGATTTCACCCAAAATCCGACTGTCGGTCGACCGGGCCGGTCGACCGACCTCCATCTCGGTCGACCCGCCCGATCGACCGAATTTAACCGAGAGTTCGGGTCTTACAGTCAGGGAACTGCGATCGACCGGCCGGTCGACCGCCTAAGGCCCTATGCATGTTGTGCATGTCGGTCGACCCGACCGGTCGCCGACCGACCCTGCCTGATTCTGCTGCTGCTGCTGCTGCTTTATTTTCTGCTGCTGTCCACTTTGCCTTCCGTCGTCGACTTCCTTGGCGATCTCCTCGACGCGACCCATGGCAATCCAGCAATCCAGTCAGCTTCCTAGGTAATTATCTCTCTCTTTCCAACACTTAAGTTGGATGCTAAGAATGTTGACACACTTTTCAATTTATACTAGTTTATGCCATAAATTTTCAACTCCAATTTATTGGCTTTGCTATGCTAAATGTCATATTTTGACTTCTCATCGAGTTAAAAGAATTTGAAATGAAGTGAACTTCATTTACGATTGTTAAACATGTATTTAATTAAATGGTCTAATTAAATCATACTACATTTAAATCATATCAAACAATCTCCCATTTGATTTAAATTATCTGATAAGTGTGTTGCGAAATTGGACGTACCCGCGACTTGCTTGATTGGGACGGCCCAGAGGAAACAACTACAGGATCTACGTGGGCAATGAGAAGAACAGGAGAAGAAGATATTCCTGAAGTATATAAAGCCAATACACAATATAACGTAGTTTCACTGATCAAACAGATCGTGTGTACGTCCACGGGAGAAGAGGAAGAAACTTTATTAAATTTTAGAAATTACAATAAGAAACATTTACACCTCTCGTTAAGAAGATTACAAGTCCTATGATGGCTGCAAAAAATAACAAACCCTTATGGCTAAAACTTCTCACACGAATCTCTCATTTTCTTGATAAATTACATCTTTTAAGAATTACAAATTCTTGGATTACATTGAAGGCCACCCTCAAGGGTAGATCATAGGACCCTATTAGTCCTAAATAAACTCCATCAATATGAATATTCACCGCTTAGAAAAAAAGAAAACTCGAATCTAATTCAAACTGAAAACATAACTCAAACAGAAAACTGTCAGACCCGCCTGTAGCCGACGAAGTAAGGATATTAGTCGACTAATACGATGTATTAGACGACCAGACCCAAATACTAATCAACTAGTTTGACAAAATTTGAGAACTCTAACTCTCTGTTGGCCATCCTAGTCGACTATACAATGTATAAATTGACTAATCCATGTGATTAGTCGACTATACCCAGTATTAGTCGACTGATACTGTGCACAGCTCCTTGTGCATGTTCGTTCTTTGATTTTCAAAGTTTTGTCTATCTTCACAATGTATTGCAGTCACAATCCTAACAAATTCCTCCTTGACTCGAATACATCCAAGTCCGAGAATAGCCTCCATACTACACGTGCTCACATCAATGCACAATTGAATAACTATTGACTTCATCTTTATCTCACTTTCTTTTCTCCATAACCCCCTCATAGGGTTCACAAATTGATTAGGTCGAATAAGTTCAGGCCCGACCTGAACTTGATCACCCAATGACCTTCATGATCCACACAGGATTTATGAGTATTTACTCCACTATAGGAGTAATGATCTGGACTTCCTTATTGCGTGCCTAGTCTCAAACTACCTTCGGGATATAACTGAACATTCGAGCTTGAAGCCATCGAAGTCTCTGATTATTCCATAACCTCCAATCTCGAAGCCGAGGATAACTGCAATTCATCAACTGTAACCTCTGAATTTCGCAACATGCACATTCGACTTGAAACTTCACATGATCTTCTTTGGAATCTTTCATAAAATTACCTTTAGAATTGAAACTGAATCCTTCTTCATGTAGGGCTCCAAGAGAGATGAGATCATAACTTGAATCGGGAACAAGATGAGCGCCTTGTAGGATAGTAATGCATCCATCATGAGAATGAAACTTGATTGTTCCTTCACCAATCACATTGTTTGTAGCAGAGTTCCCCATGGAGACCTCTCCTCCTTGAACCAAAGTGTATGAGGAGAACATCTTTCTATTGGAACAGATATGATATGAACATCCAGAGTTAATAATTCATCTATCTTTATTATTGACTGATCTGTCTGTGATAGATAGAAAGTCACACTTGTCTTCATCCCCTTCAGCCAGTTCACAGGACTAGCTTCTTATTTCTTCTTGCGAGTCCAACAATCAGCTCTAATATGTTCCTTCTTATGACACCAGTTGCATACTAAATTCTTGTGTCTTGAGTCACTCGTGAAACTTTCATTATTACTCTTCTCTTTTGAAAAGTGAACTTGCTCGAAATCATCATGATAAGACTCACCCATCAACTGGTTGCCAATTTTGTCCTTATTTAGCAGATGCTCCATGACCTCATTGACTTTGACATTTGATTTGCCTCCATAAACGATAGTTGCTCTAAAGCTCTTTTTTGAAGAAGATAAAGAACACAATAATAGAAGCATTTGATCCTCATCATCTTAGTCTTTATATTATCTAGATCATTGATAATAGAGAAAAATTCTATAATATGAGACTTGATAGGTGTACCTTCCTGTATGCGGAGAAGAAAGAGACGCTGCTTCAAAATCAATCATTCGCCAACGACTTCTTCAGATAGTAGTCCTAAAGTCGCTCTCACAATGACGATGTTATTTTCTTTATAGAAAACTTATTCAATACTTTGTCCACCAAGTAAAGCTGAATAGCCGCCAAGACTTTCTCATCTAACTTCTGCCAAGTTTTTTCTTTCATATTTTGAGGCGTTTTCTCCCTCTTGAGTAGTGTTTTCTTCAATCCGCTCTGGGTCAAGATGGTGTTCATTCTAATCTATCATCTGTTAAAATTGATGGCACCATCGAACTTCTGAATATCAAACTTACTCGTAGAAATCTTCAAGTTGACCTTACTTTGATATCAATTGTTGCAAAACTGGATGCCCCACAACTTGCTTTACTGGGATGGCGCAGCGAGAATAACCACAGGATCTATGAGGGTAATGAGAAGACGAGAAGAAGAATATATTCCTGAAGTATAGAAAGTCAGCACACAATATAATGTGGTTATACCGATCAAACAGATCGTGTGTACGTTCACGAGAGAAGGGAAAGAAACTTTATTAAACTTTGGGAGAGTACAATAAGAAATCTTACACCTCTCGTTAAGAAGATTACAAACTCTCTTTATTTATAGACCGTACGACCCTTCTAGTCCTAAATAAACTTCATCAATACGAACAATCACCAATCAGAAGAAAAGAAAACTCGAATCTAACGCAAAACAGAAATAGAACCCAAATAGAAAACTGTCAGACCCGTCTGTAGTCGACTAATACTATATATCAATCGACTAATGCTATGTATTAGTCTACTAGACTCAAATACTAATTAACTACTCTGACAAAATTTGAGAACCCCAACTCTCTGTCGACTATACAATGTATAAGTAGACTAATGCGTGTGTGCTTGAGATGGAACCTGCACACAGAAAATACAGAATTTTAGGAATACAAAACATAAGTGCAAGTGCTCAATGCTACCGCTATAGCGAGTGATTATGCGGGTTGTGATCCACAAGGAGGGACTAGCGATGAAAGCTTTTTGTAAGTTCTCTTTAGTTCAAAAAAATAGTTAAAGTTCTTCTTTCAGTTCTTTAAAAAAAAGTAAGTTATGTTAAATTGTTAAGAAAGTAGTAGATTAAGAAGGTGAAAAAATAGAAAATGATTTTGTACAAAGAAAGTGAAAAATAATGAATAGAGTTGAGAGATGGTGATGTTGGTGATCTAAACTAAAAATTAAAAGAAAAAAGTTAAAACCTAAAAAATACAAAAAAGTTAAAACCTAAAAAAATACTTACTTACCTCTTGGGCGTCTGCTTATTTTTGACCCGTATCGACGATGTACTTTTATTTGGAGATGAGCGAAGTATGGCAAATAGGATCTTCCCCATTCCTGAATTATACTACGAAATAAAGGGGCAAGGTACACTACTATAGAAATGGCTATCCATCACCATAAGCCATCAATGGCGCTTGCAAGAGTAAGGCAACTTCGAGGTTATCGGAGTCATTTGGATTCACAAATACAGAAAAGGAAAGCAAACAAAAACAAGAGTAAAGAAGAAAAGAAATTTCGATTTGATTCAAATAATAATGAAAGAAAAGACTTACTTACACCGGTGTCACCCTCAGTATAAGATTTGCTCTCATTCCTCCATGAAACTTTTTTCTGCTCTCAGCTGCATAAATAAAACAAAAATTACATAAAAGAAAATAAAAAAATCTAAGTTAAAAACTACAGAATACCCTAACTTCTACTCTCTGCCTGATCATCCTTCTACCTTTAATGTGTGGAGTATTTATAGGATAAAAATGGATAAGTAAATGAGTGGAGAGATAGGAGAGTTGGCTATTTATGAATTTGAATCCTCCCCTTATCTCCAAACTTGATTTGATGTGGATATTCAATTCTGATCTGTAGCTTGTTGGCGTATTGATTGCTGAATATAACTTATCAAATGATAGAATTAGAAACAGTGATCAATGTAAGAGTTGTAGCCCTTAAAGTATTTTTTAGATCATCTTGAATCATTAGATTTGAGTTTCAATAGCGAAAGTTATGATTAAAATACTAAAATGTATCCAATCTGAATCTGAGTTTAAATTGCTTTATCTAATCCGTTGATCTTCTCTTTATTCATTTATCCTTTTAGATTTTGAATTTCAACTTTAAATTTGACGATTTATCTCTTTATCCTCAGCAAAACTGATAAGGTCTTCATTTTTTTTGAATTTGGATGATATTATCTCATCTGATATACCCGGTCTTCAGATAAGATGGCCTTTAGAACCTCTGAATTTGAATCGATCCCCTTTCTTTTGAACTTTTAGATTTAATTGGATAAGTTTATCTATCTCTCTCTTTTTTCCTTAATTATCTTACACGTCATTAAACATGAAAATACATTAATAGCAGAGTTTTATTAAATAAAAATGCAGAAATGTTATACATATAATATGAAAATATGTAATGCACGTGTGTAATCGCACCCCCACATTTATCTTATGCTCGCCCTCGAGCAAAACATCAAAACTAATACTAAGAATTTATTAGATCACTTTCGCAGGTCATTCAATTTCACTGAGCATGTGTAACAAGCCGTTAAACCTCTAGGTTACCCCAAGAGGATGAGTTTTGTCTCGTGAGAATTTTCAGTAGATTACACCTACAAAATCCATAAAGAAAGAGAAATAAAGAGTTAGTATTTTCAAAAAGCATTTTGAAAAAGAGAGAAGCTATTTGAAGTATTATTGTAAGAATTCAAGTAAACTATAAGTTATAGGAAAATCGAATTTTTCATTTCTAAACTTAGTCTCTATTCAAAAACTTGTTATTAATTAAGGTAAAGAGTCAAATTGTATTTCTTATCTAGTCTATTACTTTACCCTAAGTCATATGCATCTTTGTGATTGTGAAATTTTAACTGGAGTTCTTTAACTCTAACTCTTATACCTTATTTTATTTTTATATTTTTGTATTTTTAGTGATATTATTCCTTAATTTTCTTAGGCTTTCTAATCTGCCCATCTAACGAGCCTTTAGTCAGTGACAACCAAACCGGATAGTCCTAGGGCATCGGTGAGAAAATACCCTAAGGACATAAGGACTCGAGCAAATAGGCCACAAAACTAAAGATTTTATTTATTATATAGACCACTTTTAAGCTTGAATATTTATGTTTTATGAGGCACAAGTTCCCAGATTAATCAGAAGATTATATATATATATATATATATATATATATATATATATATATATATATATAAGGCATAAGAGTCTTTGTTTTTGAACCCTAAATGTGTAAGTGTTATAAAGTTGCATATTTCATCAAGGTAAATATTAAGATTAAATTACTTTTTCAGGTTTTCTTTCAAGCCTAGAAATCAAACAAATAATCTTATTTTGACCAGTATAAGAAATCCTAATTATGATTTTCCTATTCCTTAAAATTGACTTAATTCTTACAAAAAAAATATGTCAAAATATTGTTCCTCTTTTCAAAAGTTTTTAAAGGCAAAGAAAATGTTAATTTTTTTCTTTTATTTTTTAAATAAAAAGAACTTATTTATGCTAGAACTCTCCCCCACACCTATCTCATGTATTGTTCTCAATATATGAATAAATGTATAAATATATGAAAAAGAAGAAAGGGAAGGAAAATATTACCTTAAGGTTGTGGTTCCGATGGTGTCAGATTGGGCCAAGTGTTGCTACCCAATCAAGATAATGTGGTGGTTCATGAAACTCACATTTATTGACCTCTTTTCTATACATAATTACAATGTTCAATATGAATAGGATCATCAAAGCTCCTATCATGAAACTTATTCTCTTTACATGACCAATCTTGAAAAATTATCATTGAGTTATTATGGTCAATACCTATATCCAACAAAAGAATGTGATTTGATAGAATGGTTGACTTGAGTTCAAGAGTGATAAATTCGAAAACCATTACTAACTCGGGAAACATCAATTTTGGGTTCGAGGTCGGTTTTGGTTCAAGAGTTGAGTCCAAATCAAAGAATTGATATTCACATTCTTTTCTCATTAATGGAATGTGACTATCCAAATTTGGTGATTCAATTTCTAGATTTATGGGTATGAGAATAAATGTTGGCTCTGAAAACTGGTCCAAATTGGGTAATGATACCGGAATCAACATAGATTCGAAGATGAAAACTGAATCACAAGGTTAGGGATCGGGGTCACATTCACATTCAAGTTTAATCTCATTGAATGAAAAACTTGCCAATTTGTCCAAGGTTTGAAATTGGTCAAGTTCAAATTTGTGTGATGAAATTGAGTCTTGATTAAAGTCTCCAAGAAACCAAGATTCTCCGTTCCTATCAATATGGATAGGGCAATCGGGAATGGTCTAACATGTGTTAGGTAGAGTTTCCTCATTCCTTTCTTTCATTATGTTAATATAACGACTCATTTATGCTTTTAGCCTATTAATAGATTGAAAAAAATTATTTCAGACTTAATCAGGTTTTTCATACTCCTATCTGAGCCTTAGGTTCTTCTTCTTATTATGGGACTTGAAACATGGAGTAAGGATCTTGGATTTGGGAGTCTTGTGAGAAATGTGAGTCCTTCATTTTCAGCTTTTGTTCTTGGGACTCAATCATGACTTCTATACTTTTCATAACCTTAGATTTTTCTTCTCTTGGTTAATCATGATTAGGAAAATCATAGGCTGAATGTTGGAATGGTAGTTGACAATATGACTCGGGAGAGTTGTATCCCCACTGACTCTGTGAAGAGTAGTAATGATTGTTCCAGTCTTGTTCATAATATTGGGACTGGAGCATGTATTGATTTGGATAAGCCCAATCTGGCATACTTAGTTGGTTAAAGTTATGATATGCCAAATTGGTAATATCTGAAAAATAGGTCGGGATGTAATATGGATTACCATTAAAAATTGAAAAATTATTGTTATAAGCCATATCACACAAGAAATGTCAAAAACAAACAAAAAATAACAAACAAATAAACAAACAAATAAAAAGAAAAAATTTAGTCTAAGTTAGGGTAGTCCTTAGATCTAGACGACTTGGTTAGACTGTCCATGGGGGCATATTGCAGAATCTGACCACAAGTTAATCAGGTAGGTAGGGGTAAGATTGATGAAGAGTATCCGTGCTTAAAGTAACGGGCTTAATTAAGCCAAACCATCAGTTTTAAGGTTTCGCCTCTCAATCCCCAACCTTTGACACCGATTTGGCAAGAGTCAAATTTTAATCAACTTTCCCCTTATGTCAGTCTCCTATTGAGTCCGAGATGTCCCAAAGGCCAACGTCTACTCAGTTTTAAATAGGCTTGAGTTAGTGAGTGAGGAGATTGTTTGTGGGTTAAGCGAGGGTAATGACTTTTCCACCTTATCTTGTTTATAGGACAAGCCCTTAAATCAATTTAGTGCAACGCGTACATGAAAAGTAACACTTAAGCAACATAAACAATTTAAAAGTGTTTCTATACTACATGCTATGCACACGTACCTTTACTCCAGTACTCTTCAACAGTAATATAAATGTAAACAAAATTAGACAAATGCCTAAATGCAAAGTCTAAACCGTTTTTAACATTTAACAAACATTAATTATTGTTGAGGCTAGAAAGTATGTACATTGAGTTAAATAAGAAAATAAATAGTTACAGAAACTTTACTTTACAATTCAACCAACCTGTAAAAATACAGGTTAGTAGTTCACTTATATTGCCACGGGAATGCAGCAAATTGAGGGCTTCTGGCTCTGCTTTTTTGAGCAGAGTTCATGGCCACTTATATGTCCAATGCAACAAAAATTTCTTTTTTATTAAACCTGTACACCAAGAACAGAGAAGAAAGTTAATCAATAAAGTAAATAAAAAAGAATTACTTACCATCCATCCCCGGTAGCGGCGCCAAAAATTTTGATTGAGATGGAACCTGCACACAGAAAATACAGAATTTCAGGAATATAGAACATAAGTGCAAATGCTCAATGTACCGTTACAGCGAGTGTCTATGCGGGTCGTGATCCACAAGGTGGGACTAGCGATGGAAGCTTTTTGTAAGTTCTCTTTAGTTCACAAAAAAATAGTTAAAGTTCTTCTTTCAGATCTTTAAAAGAAAAAAATAAGTTCTGTTAAATTATTAAGAAAGTGATAGATTGAGAAGGTGAAAAAAATAGAAAATGATTTATACAAAAAAAGTGAAAAATAATGAATAAATTTGAGAGATGATGATGCTGGTAATCTAAACTAAAAATTAAAAGAAAGAAAGTTAAACCCTAAAAAATACTTACTTACATCTTCGATGTCTGCTTACCTTTATCATGTATCGAAGATTTACCTTTATTTGAAGGCGAGTGAAGTATGACAAATAAGATCTTTCCCATTCTCGATTTACACTACGAAATGAAGGAGCAAGCTACACTATCATAGAAATAGCTATCCATCACCATAAGCCATCAACGGCACTTGCAAGAGCAAAGTAAATTCAAGGTTATCAAAGTCGTTTAGATTCACAAACACAAAAGAGGGAAGCAAACAAAAACAATGAGTAAAGAAGAAAAGAAACTTCAATTTGATTCAAATAACAATGAAAGAAAAGATTTACTAACACCGGTGTCACCCTCATACAAGCTTTGCTCTCATTCCTCTATGAAACTCTCCTCTCCTCTCAATTGCATAAATAAAACAAAAATTACATAAAAGAAAACAAAAAACCTAAGTTACAAACTATAGAATAGCCTAACTTCAACTCTCTGTTTGATCGTCTTTTTGCCTCTAATGTATGGGGTATTTATAAGATAGAAATGGATAAGGAAATGAGTGGAGAGATAGGAGAGTTGGCTATTTCTAAATTTGAATCCTCCTTTTATCTTCAAACTTGATTTGATGTGGATATTCAATTCTGATCTGCAGCTTATTGGCGTGTTAATTACTGAATATAACTTATCAAATAATAGAATTAGAAATAGTGATCAACGTAAGAGATGTAAGCCTTTAAGTCTTCTTTTTGGATCATCTTGAATCATTAGATTTGAGTTTCGATAGCTAAAGTGATGATTAAAATACTAAAATGTATCCAGTCTGAATTCGAGTCTAAATTGCTTCATCTCATCTGTTGATCTTCTATCTATTCATTTATCCTTTTGGATTTTAAATTTCAGCTTTAGCTTTGACGATCTATCTCTTTATCCTCAGCAAAATCGATAGGGTCTTCTTCTAATCCATATTTCTTTTGAATTTGGATGATATTATCTCATTTGATATACCGGTCTTCAGATAAGATGGCCTTTAGAATCTCTGAATTTGAATCGATCCCCTTTCTTTTGAACTTTTAGATTTAATTGGATAAATCTGTCATCTCTCTTTCTTCCTTAATTACCCTATACGCTATTAAACATGAAAATACATTAATAGCAAAGTTTTATTAAATAAAAATGCAGAAATGTGACACATATTATTGAACACATGCAACGTATGTGTGTGATCAAGGTGATTAGTCGACTATACCTAGTATTACGACTAATACTGTGCACAGCTTCTTGTGCACATCCATTATTTGATCTCCAAAGTTTCGTCTATCATCAAGATATATTCTAGTCATAATCCTAACAATATGATCATCTAGAAAAGAGATGTATTAATGAAGGTGTTTTCAAGACTTGAACCTTCACTTGGTATAAACATCTCAGAGTTCATCCAAGAACTTAGGTGGATGAGACCTTGAACTTAAGAACTCAAATGGACTAACTGAAATTGGCATACACATATTGCTTTCAAAAGTCAATATATCTCTTAAGCTAGCATTGCTTGTAGTCCGTGCCCATCCCATCTGCTGATTGATCCAAAGATAGCCTGTTATCTCTTGTGAAGTGACTAGCTTTAACACTTAGATATGTAAGGTTCCAAGAGTGTATCCTATACCACTCTGATCAGTAGGGTCTGTAGACTTATTAAGAGAATAAAATTCTCAACCTCAAAATCAAGCACGTGATTCATCTAAATATAATACAGGATTAACACTAAAACATCATAGAAAGGGACCACTATAGTAATAATGTTTTACATCATCTCTTTGTTCTTAGCTTGTTTTTCCCATTGAACCTGAAATATGCATCACGTTGGGTTCCCACTAAGAACAATTAGTTACAGGCTTTCAGTCCATTCTCCTCGATGTGGATGATATCATCTCTCTTTCAAGGCTTTTTGATAGCGGGTCTACCAAATTCTCCTTAGACTCCATATATTGTATTGCTAAAGCATAAGAGATTACACCCTTCAGAATATTATGCCTCAGGAGCACTGGTCCAGATTTTCCATTCTAAGTAGCATTGTATGTATTTAACATCGCAACTTTATTATCACAGTATACTGTAATGGCTGGCACTGGCTTACTCCATATTGATACGTCTACCAATATATTTCTAGGTCACTCTGCTTCCTCTCCTATAGATGAGAGGGCAAAAAACTCAGATTCCATAGTGAATCGAGCTCTACACATCTGCTTCTTGGACTTCCAGGATATTGCTCCTCTAGTCAGAGTGAAGATCCAATCACCAACATATATTTCATCATCACTTGAATTCCATGTGGTGTCACTGTACTTCAAGTACTATTGGATTCCTCCCATAGTAAAATTTATAGTGACGTGTATCTTTAAGGTACCTCAAAAACTTTAGTTAGCTCTCTAATGAGAGTTTTTTGGATTTCTTGTGTATCTGCTTAACAACCAACTGCAAAGGCAATATCTGCATAACATATATGAGATTTCCAATTATTCGAGAATATTTGAGTTGATCAATACTTTTGCCTTCATTTTTAATAGCTTATTGCTAGCTTAAGGAATAGGAGCTGGAGAACACTTGAAATAACTAAATCTTCTAAGAATCTTCTCGATATAATTTCACTACGTCAAAGCTATTCCATCATCAGATTTAATGACTTCCATCTCGAGGATGACTTTAGCTTCACCTAAATCTTTCCAAAATATGAAGATAAGAAGTTCTTAGTGTTCATGATGCAAGAAAGATACGTTTCAAAAGATCAGCACACCATCAACATAAAGGCAAATGATCACACCAGATCTTCTTTGAAATTTGTTGTAAAGGCATAAATTAGCTTCATTTATTTGAAATCCATTTCTAAGGAGAGCTCTTCTGAATTTTTCATGCCACTGCTTTGAAGTTGCTTTAACCATATGAGAATTTCAGAAGTTTGTAGACTTTATTCTTGACCTTAAGCTTACTCCATGTTAATCTTTTCCTCAAGATCTCTATTTAAAAATGTTATTTTTACATCCATTTGATGGAACAGAAGATTACCCAAAGCAGCTAATACGAACATTAGTCTAATGTTGACATTCTTGTTACAGAAGAATAAGTGTAAAAATAATCAATTTCGAAATGGAACAAAAGATTACCCCTTTGCGACATGTCTGGCTTTGTATTTTTCAATTGATCTATTAGGCTTCAACTTCTTTCAGCATATCCAGTTGCATCCAATTGGCTTGTAGCCAAGTAGCAAGTGATCGAGCCAAACCTGCACACAGAAAAATACAGAAGTTTAGAACAGTGCTAGGTCCTCAATGCTACCGTGTAATTTAGGGCTAATGGGTCGTAATCTGTGGGAGGGACAGTGATGGAAGCGCTATGTCAATCTTCTTGCTAAGTTACAACACCGGTTAAAGATCTTCTTTATTTTAAAAGGGAAAAAAAGAAAAAAAAATTAAGCTTGATTAGAAGGAAAATAGAAGGTAGAAGAAGAAGAAGATGTTGGTATTTTGATTACTAAGTTAAAAAGAGAGAAAATAATTAAGAAAAGAAAGAACATATCTTGGAATAATTAAAGGAAAGCAAACGATTAATTAAGTTGAGTAGCGATGAAGAGAATGTGATAGTTTCATTGGCTGTCACTCTCAATAAAACTATCTTTAAGAAAGATTACATCTAGTATCCTCTAAACATAATTCTCTCTCTTTTACATCTAGTATCACTCTAAACATAATTCTTTCTCTCTTTTCTGTCAAGAAACTCTCCTTAATCCAAGTTATAAAGAAGACATGATTAGAAAAAAGATATAAAGAAAACAAACAAAAATAAATAGAGCAATTAAAGCAAGTAAAATAAAAAAAGGTAAATTGAAAGGAAGAGAAGAACTTCTATTGAGCTATCACTATCAATTACAAGCATTCCGTCTTCTTTTTTTTCTTTCTCTCACATTGAAAACTACAATGACATTTGAAAAAGAAAAATTCTAACCCTAAAACTCTCTTCAAAGTTTTTCTGTTGAGTTCTCCCCTAAGAAGTTGGGTCCTATCTGCCTTCGAGGTATGCAGATATTTTAAGGAGAAAAATATAAGGATAGAAAATATATAAAGATAGGGGGAGCTGGCGCTCCCCCAGATTCAAAACCCAGGTTCAAAACGCGGCTTTTGCCACATTTTCGTGGCAAGATTCTGGCCGTAGGGCCAGGGTTAGGAAGCCATTTGTCTGTTCATTCGTTCTTTATCCTTTTATCCTCTTAGATTTTGAATATCTGTTTTAGATTTGATGATCTATCTCTTTATCCTCAACGAAACTGATAGGATCTTCAAACAATTCATTTTTTTCCTTGAAATTAGATGATATTATCTTATCTGATATATTCAGTTTTCAAATAAGATAGCTTTTAGAATCTTTGAATTTGAATCAATCCCTTTCTTTTGAATTTTTGGATTTAATTGGATAAATCTGTCAATCTCTCTTTCTTTCTTAATTACCCTTGCACGTCATTAGACATGAAAATATAACAAATAGTAAAATTTTATTATAAAATAAATGCAAAAATGTGACACATGTGATATGAAATATGCAATGTAAGTGTACAATCAGCAAATATATCAATATCCATGTATTGTTAGACATAATAGAATTTATTTTATTATCAATGCTTCCTTCCAGAAAGAAGAATCATGAGACGACATGGTTTCCACATAGGTGGAAGGATCTTTCTCAACTAGACAAATGATCCGCTCTGGATCTTAGAAGTCACTTCCCAGATCTTTGTTGATGCGGCTCTGTTGACTCTTTTGATGTTTAGATGGACAAGAAAACTTAACTTCTCCCTTTTTTCGATGATATAGTATTCTCACTCCCCACTATATCTGGACTTTAAGTGGAAAAAGGTTCTCAAAGAAATCAATTAGTAGATTCCACAATTCAATGTAGGCAAGAATTTTCAAATTGAGGATTATTTTGTATAGAGTTACTTTCATCCTTTTTTCGATTCAATATATGGCATGCACTTAAAAGTGCTTCTCCATAAAGATTAAGGGAAGATCCAGAGTTAAAAAGTATGGTATTACCATTTCATGAGCGTTTTGTTTTTTCTTTTCAGCAATTCCATTTTGCTGAGGTGTCATAGGAGCCGATTTCTCATGTCAAATACCATTCTCTTCAAAGAATCGGATTAAATAAGCATCAGACTCTCCATCTTGGTCAGATTGAGGAGTCTTAATCTTGGCACTATGGATATTCTCAACTTCTACTTTTGTAGACCTTGAAGCATCTGAATGCTTCTTCTTTCATCGAAGGAGATAGATATATGAGAAGTGAGATGCATCACCAATGAATGTAATGAAGTAGTGTTTGTCGCCTAGTTATTGCACACCAGTCATCTCGCAGATGTCGTTGCGGACTAAGTCCAAAATTTCATATGACCCATCGACTCCTTTGAAGAAAGTGCACTTGATTTTGCATTTGCTACATGCAACACTTTTCCCCTCTGAATAACTACCCGAGTAAGAGAGCAGCCCCAATTCCACCATCAACTTGATCGAGTTGAAGTGAATTTGTCCAACCTTGCCATTGCCAAACATCAAAAGACTCCACCATATAAACAAAAGTGTTTTATCATGTATTAAGCTCAACTTAAACATTTTTGAAGCAAGATAGCCTTTTCCTACAAAGACCGTTTTTGGTCAGAATAAATTCCTCTAACTCAAAGAGCATCCTGAACGTATACTTGCTCGGCATGGCACCTGAGACGAGGTTCTTCTTGACATCTGGAACATGCAAGACTTCCTTGAGAAGAATAGTATTTCTACAGGTGAAATGGGGCTCTATAAAGCCTTTCCCAATTAATTTAGCCATGGAGGAATTTCCCATATACATGTTCATATATTTTCCCACTATAATATGTTCTTGTCACTAAAAAAATGAGGGGTGGCACTAGTATCAATTCACCATTCAGCATCTCCAATGACCATATTAATTTTAGTCATGACAGGTATAAGAATGTCATGCTTCTCGTCTCATTTGTCTTTGTTAAGTCTATCACCCTTTCGTTGGCGACAATATTTGAATATATGTCCTTTCCAGCCACCCATCATTCATCATTGTTACTTCTTTCAGCTCGCTTTCTGTTATCAAGTTTTTCACGTCGCTTGAAGAATGGCTTCTTAGGACTGATTTTCGTACTTTGCTTTTCATCCAACACATTAGCCTTAAGCTTATGTTCATACTTCTTGTCTTTACAAAGAGGTTCTTTCCATTCGCAAATGATGCATAAGCATGTCAAGTGGCAAATATTTCTTCTCAGGCATAAGCCTTGTTTAGTAGTCTTTCTAAGAAGGAGGCAGTTTAGCGATGATAACACTTACATGAAAGTTCTTATCCAACTTCATCCTAGCAAAGGCGATTGAGTTTGCAATTTTCTATAGCTTTTGAACTTGTTCAAGAATTGTTTTGTCATCTCTAATTTTAAATTTCAAGTAATTGCAAACTTCAAACTTCTTCGCAGCAGCTTTCTTAGCAATATATACAACTTTCAGCTTAGAATTTTTTTTCCCATAAAGTTGATTAGCCAGTGAGTTTATAATATTATGATGACACAAATTGTCATCATCTATCCACTTTTTTTCTTTTAAAACTCACTTGCTCCACTTCTTTAGATGAGGTAAGGCGCCATGACTTAGTGATCAGTAAGCGCACAATCGATTTTAAACTGTTTGAGAAAGAACTCCATTTTGTACTCCTAGTAGTCAATTTTTTCCAGCAAAACGAATAGTCTCAGCAGGTACGTGTCCAAGAGGTTTGAATGCTGCCATATGAGTATACATATCTTCAAATTATTGAAAAGTTTCAAATAACCTTGCACTAATCAAATCCAACTAAGAGGTGTGTACGCTTCTTAAAGATAGTCGAAGCCTCCCATATGTGCAAGAGGTTACATCAGAACTACATCCGAAGTTCAACTTAGCTCAGATTCGCTCCTGTTTCCTTGTGATCTTGCATTCATCAATGGAAACCAAGTAGTTAGGCTATCTTTCTCTGTATCCATAAATTAGAAACAAAATTTAAAGAGAATAAATATTTTCTGAAGTAGGATGCTTAGAATGCTGAGACACTTTCCAATTTATAATAGTTTATGCTACAATTTGCAAGTCAAATTTATTTGTTTTACTAAATGTCATATTTTGACTTCTTATAGAGTTAAAAGGATTGAAATTAAATGAACTTTAGTTATAGTTGTTAAACATGTATCTAATTGAATATGTCTAATTATATCATACCAAATTTAAACCATATATAATGAGGGTAAAGTTTAAGAAAGATGAAATGATAAAGAAAATTGAGACCAAGAAATAGGATTCAAAATTTTCATCTCGTGAGAGCAAATGGTTTGTTATAGGTGTTGATGCAGCAAATTCAAGTTATGTATTTGATCAGATTGGGCTAAATTGGTCAAGCTAAGTTGAGGTGGGCTAAGGTAGTTGCGCTGTGGTGTGACTAAGACTAAGAGCCGAGCTGAGGTGGGCCGATGTGAGCATAACTGAAGTGACTGAGTTGAAATCACAGAACAAGAACGAGATAGAAGCATAAAGACTTGGAGAAGGCCTAATGTGTGACCACGGTGAAGGCTTGGGACTTGGTAAAGGTGAGGGATACCAAATACTGAAATGGCAAGGTGACGCTAGAACGAGGCAGATTTGGAGGCCCAACATGCCATTGAGGTGGAGACTTGGGACATGGGCGAGGTGACAAGGTGGTCAAGGTGAAGGCCCACAATGAAGATGGTCCTGTATGAGAACAACCTGCACCACAAAATCAAGATCGGTGATGGCCTGACCTGAAACTCTCCAATAACTAAGTTAGCAATGTTCTCGAGAATAAAGAGAAAATTGTTGAGTAGATCTAGGTTTTTCTAAACTTTAGGAGATCATATCTTATATAGGTAGTTCAAGGGTACTTTTGTCCAGGGGTTTTTGGAGGCTAGCTGCATGGTTGAGAACCTTCTCTAGGTGTTGCTATTATATATGCATGATCATTCAAAACTTGAACACATGTATGATCTAACTAACACAACTATAGATCTATAGTGACAAGCAATATACATACATTACGTAATCAAACTGAATTGTAGAAGCATCAGAATAATAAAATCTTACTACCCACATTGAGCATTGCATATTTGTGACATCACCTCAACTTTGAGCGAAGTCTTACGATCCTCTCCTTACCGTCCATCTCTATGGCCTTGTCTTAGCGTCCAAAAGAGAGTCACTAGTTACTAGTTCACTCTATGTTTAATTCGGATCCGACAATTCAGTCCCAACCCGCACTTGGTCTACACATGGAGTTATAGTAATCACTGCGAGAAGAAAATAATAGTCTCTAGTGACTGGCCCATTTGAGTTATTTTCTTCATTTATAGTTTTATTGGGCTTGAGCTCGGGCCCTAAATTTTTCATTGGTTAGGCTCCTTAAATTTGTATGAACGAGTGTGATCAACTCAATGCTCTTCTTTATAAATTAATTTTATTATATGAAAAATCAATATTAACACAGTATGATTGATAGACTGATTAGTATCTGTCTTTGAAATGAGTAAACTTTCATGAGGAGTTAATAAGATATTTAACAAGGAATAAAAGATTCACCAAATAAAAGAGTACTTATTCAAATAATTTGACAGGAGGAAGAAAGAAATTGCATCATGAGAAGGCCACTACACTCCTTACTATAAAAATAATTGAACTATTTTCTTATTGGCCTCAAAATGCGATAATACAAATTTACTAAATCTACTATAATACATAATCACAATCTCACTATAATACAAACTCTCAATTCTTACTATATCTTAACATCCAGTGTGTTGCACCTTCTATTACAATTAAAGTTATAATCAAATTGATTTGGAGGACTCAGATACAAGGACTTCTAAGTGAAATAATAGGGGACATGAGGACTTGGATGATGAAAAGTTTTTGAAAGCTTTGTTTGCTAACCATTTTGTTATCAATCAGATTTTTGTTGGTAATTCTTAGTCTTCAGATGATAACGAGCTTATTGTACACTGGAATAATATGTTATTCTTTTTTCATATTTTTGACTTACATGTATGATTTTATAATTATTATATGTAATTTCTCCTTTTGGGAGGATGAACCTCTTCTATATTCAACATACACAAAAAAAATATACAGTACGAAAAACATATGGGGGATACAATTCAAGCATTCTATAAAATGAGTAAGAACCGGCAATAAAAAATGCGAAGGTAGAAACTTCGGATACGTATATATTCAAGTATTTTTCAAAAATAACAAAAAGTACAGACAAAAGATTTGATAAATAATATTATAAATAGATTAAAGAAGATCAGTAAGAATCAATAATATTGTAACTAAAATTTAAGATAATATAACCAATGCAAATCAAAATTAACTATAAGAAAAAATTCATGATGGAAATAATGAGTTTTAATTTTTACTATAAACCAAAATAACACGGATAAAACTTGAAAATAACTCTTGCACAAATCACAATCTTATTATTTACCATTCTAATTTGTCCTACTATTAATATTATACATTTGAATATTATCCGTTTGAGTATTATTCATATATGTAGATGACAGTGAATATAATACAAGTATTTTTTGTGAGCTAATGAAATGAGATGTGCATACGTACATAGTACAATCTATATGTTGAATTTGTATTGAATGTGAACAATACGTGAATTACAAAATTGTTGACAACAGAAGGATGGATAAAGGTTACACCTTTTAGCTATATCTTAAAATTTAGCATGTAGCTATAATCGCTTGTTACAACCAACTATTGCAACAAAAGTAGTGACTCAGATTTTCGAGTCTGGAATACTATTTCTTTTAAACTACTATACTGAGCATGTGCTATGCACGTTAAAATAAAATTAAAAAAGAATTAACAGTAAAATATAATTATCTTACGCTGATTAGTCTGATCAAATAATAATTTTTAAATAAAATATTATATTACACATTGTAAACAAAATTTGATTTATCTATACCACAAGGTAGTAAGAAAATATTTCATAATGTTTATATGAATTTATCAGTTAAAAATAAATATTACTTAAATAATCACTCTAATTATGTAATAAATAAAGTTTTCAAATGAAATAAATGATTTTTACACTTAAGGTCAAAATTGACAGACATAATCTTTTTCATAATATTTCAACTGGTGTTTTCTATAGCATAGTGTTAGTAATAAATGGTTTAGGGATAAATTATGCTCATAGCATATTTTGGATATTGAATATTTTGCTACAACCACCTAATTCACTTCATAATTAGAAAAAACTCAGCTTTATACTTTTGTTTGCTACAGCCTCATTAACATCAGTATAAACTGATTCCTCCTAATCACCACTCCTTTATATATTTTTATTTTCTTTTTTACCCTTCCCTATTACCCTCGATGTTGCTCTCCCCTCAACCTTGATCCCGACGCAGACTCATTCACGGGTTGACCTTTGCGGTCAGGTCACCGTGGGGTTGGAATAGGGCAGGGAGTCCCCTCCTGGGGTCGGGGGCGGAGCACGTGGAATTATTTTTTGGAATCGACCTTTTGCAGATTTTTTTTTATTCGTACTCGCGATGAGTTTTGTTTGTGTTTAAATATAGAAAACAATAGTGATCATTTAACGTCAGTGGACATGAGTCTGCTGATGATGACGATGCTGATATGAGGATTGCAACTCATGATCGCACTCCTATATGAGGACTGACTTAAAAATAGGGAATTTTGTGAGAACTGTGATCAATAAAGAGGACTGTGATCGTGGTCAGACTCGAATATAAGACATTTTTGTGAATACTGTGGCCATGGTCATAGTTCTAATAAAGAGGACTGCAATCACGGTGGCAGTCCTCATAAATAGCGCATTTTGTGAGGACTGCGATCATGTGGCAGTTCTCATAAATAGCACATTTTGTGAGGACTACGATCATGATCGTAGTCCTTAGAAATAGGGCTGTCATCATTTTGCAAGGATAACACGGTCCTCAGAAATAAGATATTTTTAAGGTCTGCTATTATAATCACGGTCCTATATACTGCGATCATTTTGTGAGGACTGCGATCATAGTCACAGTCCTTAAAAATATGACATTTTTGAAGCAGTCCGTTTTCTTTGAAGCGATTACTTGGGGGCATTTTTTTTCTTTTATCACTTGACACGTTGGCACATATCCTTATTTAAAAAAAAAAGATTACTGAGACGAATAAAATTATGAATATGAGTTTTTTTTAAAATTATGATTTGACTTAGGTGGTTAAAACTAAATACCCTTTGGATTTCTAAATTCTAAACTAGGGAGGGCTCTAACAAGTCCGTGCACCCCACATTCGGGTCAAGTGCGCATCGAATCAGGTCCAGCCACCCACTGTCATCTCCAGAACTTTCCCTCTGCTAAAACCACGCCTCTTTTAATTTTTTTCCTTCACCCCCTCCTTGACCCCCGCAGACTGGATTGGAAAAGGGGAAAGAGAGAGAAAGATCAAAGAATGGATGCCGACAAGGTGACCCATCTCAAAAATTTCGTCAGTTACTGCAAATCAAACCCTCAGTTCTCCTCGATCCGTCGCTGGGTTTCTTCAAGGACTATCTCGAGAGGTACTTCTTTTTTTTTTTTTAACTATTTTTTACTATTTTATTGGCCCTTAATCTCTTTTCTTCTTTCTCTTTTGTTTAATTTTTGAGGGTTCCCCCCTCGTTTTGTTTCAGTCTTGGCGCCAAGATCCCACCTACCCATCAACAATGGTGAGCTATTTTTCGTTAATTTTTTTGCTCCGTTGCCTTTAAATTGAATTCTTGCGCAGAGAGTAAATTTTGAGAAATGTCACTCTTTTTTCTGCTTCTTTGATGCTATTTGGGATTTTTACTACATGGGTTTTTGTTTAATTTTTAGTTTTGATTATTTGAGGTGTTTGTTCGGTTTCTTTGTTTCAATAATTAGAATTAGGATTAACTTTTTGTGTAAAGGTTCATGTTGTTTATAACGTTGAGTCGAGTTATTTTGACTTTGATGAAATCATCGGGCATATGCAAATAAACCCCATGTGTGACTACTTGTGTGGGTATGAGATACAAGTAATCCTAGATGCAAGTAATCCCGAACCCCGACACACATCAAGTATGGAAAGTGAGTATATGATGGCGGACCTCAATCAGTCTCAATAGCTTGGTTTTTATTCAGGAGATGTCTGTTTCCTGATTGCTAGAAATCCGAGTAATACTCAAGTCATAACACTTAACTCGAGAATAAGAGATGATTGGAACCCCTATATCACCTAACAATGGTGGGGCCAAGTCACGTGGAATGTAGTACCTTCGACTACAAGACTTAGATGTTGGTTGCAAAATGATGTACTATTGTACAAGAGACGCTGTGTCTAATAAGTTGCTGACAGCTGTTAAGATCAGTCGCCGACAGCTGTTAAGATCAGTCGCCCAATCAGCAGCCCAAACAGCATTGGAGAATGCACAAAATTGGAGGGAATGGAAGAAGAAAACGGAGACATCAAATTATTTGAGGCGTAGATAGTATGGGGTAGATTAAGTAGCAAAGTAATAAATCAGTTCACATTTGTGCTCTGTATAAGAGAAGAAAAACATACACGATTACGAGCAAACTGTAAATAGAAAGTAGAGATCCAGAAGCAGTGCAATTGTCAAGCTTTTGTTGAGGTTTGACAGATGTAAATAAGTTATCTGATCATTGGTCAAGCCGGCATGAGTAATGAGCTATCTCAAATTGGTGCTGAAGAGAGAGCCTGATAGATTGGACGTGTGAGGCATCATTCCCAGCAATAACCAAATCATCCACTCAAGGGGAATAACCAACCTTAAGGAGAAGTATGGTGAATACGGCACAGGTCTGTTAGTTTTTCATTGGATATACGCTAAATTTGAACATGATGCGATAGGAGAATATTGAATCCAAATCCATGTTGAAATCTGATAAGAGTGTTAACATCCCAATCTGACGTCCACTAGATAAAAAGAATCGGGTGCATGTTTTGAATCGATCATCATCATCATCATCATCATCATCATTTTCTTCTTCTTCTTCTTTTATTCATATCTTCATTTATGCTAGGTCGATGTGATCTTTCCAACTTCAACAATGAATCTATTCCGTGGAGGGAGGATGGGGGATGGAGACCTTAGGTTCACCTTAATCATCAGGATTAATTGATATGAAAGTAGAGAACAAAATAAACTATCCAACTCTGGTTATGGTCCCAATGATACTTTACACTGTAGACTTTGTGCGCATGTAGAGGCTGATGGCTGATCGTGAGCGAAGTAACTACTTTTTGGTAAGTAGACTTAATTGGATTCTTGGAAACTTAACCTTTTTTGAGTAATTGAGATTTGCAAGCCAAACTTAACATCATGGACAAAGAAATATTAAATTATGATATAATCATATAACCTTTTCTTCTATGCATAATGAAAATTCTAGGATTAAAAGCTATCTGGACCGGTTTCAGGAAATAATGGCATCAAGACTAACCTGAAATGCAAACATTTTTGATGTAGGAAATCCTATTCCTACCATATAAGCATCTAGGTTTAATTTTGTTAGACCCGATGAGATTTTCTTTCTCAAGTTTGGGTTGTGTTATTGGTCTATCAAATGCCATTTGCAGCAAGTGGCATGATTATACATTACTAGTTAAACTAGCTACCATAACCGCTTGATGAAGTTTCCCAAAATTAAGCATGAGAAGTCTATTTGAGTCCAGAAAGAGCTCAAAGAAAATGACACACACATGACGAAAGAGAAGATCAGTGTTTTAAAAACTAGCCAGGCGTCCGGCTAGGTGCCTACCTGGCTGGAGGCGGCTCCTGGTCGTTGCACTTTGGTTTAGCTGCCCACATCTTCAAAAAAAAAAAAAAAAAAAAAAAAAAAATTCAAAGACTTACCTTGAATCGCGCCGCCTCCCGGAGCCACCAGAGATCTCATGCGGCACCTTGTTGGTGCCCCGAGTGCACGCAACTGACGCCCCGAGTGCTAACAGCTGCCACCTTGCCCGATCCATATTGGGAGAGAGAAGTAGGTTAGGCGCCTCACGCAGGTTTTAACTTAGATGAGTCCTAACCCACTTCTATCTCTCACTCCCCTAATCTGAATTGGGCAAGGCGGTGGCGGCGAGCACTTGAGGTGTTAGTGGGTTGGCCACAAGGGGTGTGGAGGCCTTCGACAGCTCCTCGAGGCGACGATGATGAGGTTAGGCGCCTATTTTTTTAATAAAATAAATTCCTAGGCGGTTGCCTAGGCGGTTGGGCACTGGGTGGTGGCTTTGGCCCATGCCTCGCCTGCGACTTTTTCTAACATTGGAGAAGCGCAAAATAAGAATAGTCTTCGTGTAATTGAATAAGAGTTGGAATTGGGTTTGATCAATGTCATCCTAATGTATTAGGTATAGTTTCATATGTGTAATAGAGGATGATTGTCTATGGAAAAGGCGGCTGTAATAGACAGTTGTAAAACTAATGATTGCTGAACTTAGGCTTCTTGATGGGCACTTTTTATACATTTATTTATGATAGGTTTATGTTATAGAGATTAAAGTTTAGGGCGACGTTCATAAGAGTCTTGATTGCCCGCAAATCTAGTGCATAGACAACTATAAGGACTACAATTCATGTATACATATGAGCAGAACCCAATGCTACATGGCTATTGTCTGTTGCCAATGACAATAAATCATTTTTGTTGGTAATCTAAGGCCCTTAATATTGGCTATATGTAAGCTCAATCTGACTAGTGCAGTTCGAGTTTGCCAATTTGTGTAATCTCAAAGAAGCCGAGAAAGAAGAAGAAACAAAAAACTCAACATTAATATTCAAGGGAAAAATAGAGAAAATCCTATGCCATCACATTATAGTTCGAGCAGTCGGCCTCAGTCTCTTTTAAACTAACATTTGAATGTTTTTCTACCAAACATATTTCTTATTTAAAGAATAAAAACAAAAGTTCTAACTAAATTAGTCTTAACTATTAATTTAAGTATGCAGTCTCAGCTACTCGCTTTTTACAGACAGATAACTCTTTTTCTTTTTGGTCCTACATACATATGGAGTTTCTTCTAGAATCAGAAATGAAACCAATTTGAAATCTGAATTAGACACTTCTTGCTTGTCCCACCTAATTGGGTTGCATAGCCATTTATAAACAAGGTCTCTTGTCCTCAGATGCTTAAAAGGTATCAGAGAATTGCTATAACTCCTCCCAGCTAAGTGGGTGGGATTACATTAAAAGTAGGAGTTAGACCAAGTGACTGGGAGTAGAAAGAACTAACACAATGTCTAGGCATTTACTTGTTTTTTAGGTTTTGATGCTCCACTATAAGTTCATCTGTAGCTACTAGGAAGCAGCAAATGAACTCTTTTAATAACGAAGGACTTAAAAGCTTTAATAGGAAGGAGATTATTGTCAAGAGTTAAAAAGTAGCGAGACATTAATAAGATAGAAAATGCACAAGAAGAAATGAACACTATATCCTTAAAGAGGCGACATACCAGCACATGTTTGCATGCATGAAATTTAAATATTATTACCCTTTATAGGTATTTATGTATCAAAAAGAACAAATAGCATACTATGGTAGCCACGAGGAAACAAGCCAAAATAAATAATTCTAGAAACCTCAAAAATGTATAATAAGAACATAAAACAAAAGTTTAGTCGTGTGGGCACACGTGCATGTATGTGTGTGAAAATCACATAGATAGGAAACTGAGTTGCATGAATTAAATATATCAAACAAAAAATGTTCCTTGGATATTAGTACCCCTTTGTCTCTTATGCACATCATGTTGCGATGCTGTATGATCCTGAGAAGGTTCTTATTATTCGACTTTGTTAGCTAGAGTCGAAGGTGCACATTTATATTAGCTGTTAATCACTGTAGATGCATTGCTTTGCATCAAAGTTTGATAAATCAACTGATACATGACACTGTGATTTAAAATCTTAGTAGTATCATATCTGTTTCTTTTTTAGCACAAGCCTTAGCCGGGACTTGAACTTAGGACTTCCCACAATCGACTTTCACCATTTTACTAGTGAGCCATGTCTCATTGCGATATCATTTCAATATTAACTAATGATTTTTAATATCAGTGTTGTTAATATGGACAATATCAACCATGTCGGTAATATTGGCTCTGAAAATAATCGATATTGTTGGGTTTAATATTGTATCCGCTACATCAAAACCCAGTACAATATTGCTGATATGTATTGAAAGCGATCGATATTTGAAACCATGAACCATATATATCAGTCATATCATATCCGCTTTTAAGCATGCCAATTTGATCCAATTGAAGCTAGTGGATGTCGTCAACATTGGGTAATAATTAATTTAGGAAGAGATTCAGGAGAGAGATTCTCCTGGGTGTGAAGACTTTATGTGTAATGCATAAAGTGAGAGCGATTTACCTGGGTGAGATGCCTTAATTATTGATTTTTAAATTTCGCCACCATCCGAGTCTGCTGTAGAGAACTGAAGGACGAGTTTTTTTAAAACTTGAGGACGAGTTTTCTCCAATTAGGGGAGAATTGATGGGGCACATGAAGACCAATTTGGCTGTAGTTTATGTAGTAGTCTTTTACCATTTAGTAGTTTTAATTTTATTTATTAGTTTTTGTTTTCTTTATTTTATGCACGAGTAATGCATGTGGCTTCTCTTCTATGTGGCCTCCATTCTATATTCTTGTAGTTTTACTTAAAGATCAATGGATTATTGAAATTTTGAGAGTTCTTTGAATCTTTATGTGAGAAGTATGAAGCGGGAGAGAGATTCTTTGGGGTGTGAAGCCTGACTCTAAATCTCCGTGTGTGATGTATGGAGTGAGCGGTTGATCTACGTGAGAGGCCCGAATCAATCTTTATCTTTCCTTCAAGTTTCCAAACCTAGTTCTTTTTCCCAATACCCTAGATTAGTTTATCCCCATTCTCACTAGAAATCCTAACTTTCCCTTTTGCTGCGTCATATGGTCAAAAGATTCATCTCTGATCATCAAAAATTTCAAAGACGATCCCAAGTCTCAACTATCAAAAGCTGAAACTCATTTCCTTTTAGATCCATAATAGAAATCTAATCAATTAGAGAAAATTATTAATAGACTTAAGGGATTGGTTGGATTAATCTCTTTTAATATTTGGTCTGATCCAACAATTTGATAACTCTGATTTGAAATTACAGAAACTATCAAAAAATCTGCGAACTCACATTTGACAAATGCCGAAATTTCAAATCTTAGTTTGTATGTGACTACTTCATATAACGGATCTCGACACCAAATTCCTCATCTTTGCATCAAAGTATCTTGGGTTTCACTATGGAATGAATCAAGTTGTTAAAAATGCATCAAGTTGGACATTAATACTGCTATGCAATTCAAACAAAACATTCACAACAATTTGATGACAATGTGCCGGTGTTGAAAATTCTTGGCTGCCCTAACTTGGCCCTTGACATTGTTGGGCGCGGGGGCGCGTTAAATTGAAAATGGAGCAGATATAGGTGTTACCGTATCCGTATTTGTTTTCGTTTAGCAACACGATTATGGATTCACATATTTAACTCGACCATGTTTGTCACATACGGATGTGGATTCACATTAAATTTAGGTATTAATCAGATATTGACAACTAGGACTAACAACACAGAGAATGATGAGTATATCCTTGATATTAGTACTTTTTAATGTAAACGTCAAAAATATAAAAATATTTCAGATTGCATGAATTTTACTTCTTAAAACTAAAAATATCATATTCTAAAGTATTTGAAATATTTATGTATTGGGACATATTCGGTAGATTCAACTATGAATTTGGTTATTTTCAATTAATTACCATATCATATCAGTAGTATTTTAAACAGAGATTAGATATTGGATATCTGCATTGAAAAAATGAATATAAAATCAGATACAAGAAATTTTTCATATCAATTTGTGCCCCTATGTAGACTATATAGGCTATATATATGTTATGTGGTGTTCAAAGCACATCATTGTCAATAGACATTACACCAACCCACAATAAACTTGAGGTTGCTGCTGGTTGCTATACGTAAGGTTAATGATTGATGTAGAACGACTTTCCCACTTTCAGTCCACATGGATGATCTTAGAGATTTTCCATGTCAGATTTGTTTTATCATTTATTTTAGTGTTTATCTTTATTTGTTTTATTTTAGTCTTCCTACTTTGAAGAGTATGAGTGAATATTTATATTTCTTGAATTCTCAAGTGGTGATGACGCTCTCAAGATAATACACAGGAGGCATGACGCAGGACGAAAGAGGAAACTAGGGTTTATGGGGGGATTGGGATAAACTAAGCTATTTAGGGAAATCAGAGAAAAAGATGGGAATTTGGGCTTCACACTTAGGTGACTCAATCACTCACTCTGCACATCACACACAAAGATTTGAATTTAAGGCTTCGCACTAGGAGAATTGCTTTTTCCCCACTTATGCTTCATATAGATTTCATAAAATCAAAAATAGGGTTGCAAAATTATCAATAGTTCAATGATCTCAAATACAATTGTACAAGAATATTTATAGACAAAAGTCATGTGCATTACTCATGTCCTAATCATAAAGGAACTCCTAAATAAATAATAAAACAAAAACTAATAAAAGAAAATACTACTAATCAAATCCAACTTAGATTTTCCTTCTTACTTGAATAAGTCTTCTAATAGCTCTTTGGATTTTCAATGTCCTCATCAATTCTCTCCTAGTTAGAGAAAACTCATCGTCGAGTATGAAAATGCGATATCATGAAAAATTTAATGTTGGGCATGGCTTCGATGGCTATGAACACATCAAATCCTCATTCCACAGAAGACGTCCTAGTCAGGAAGACTTGAAAAGCATTAAACTCATCTAGCGATATCAACAGGAAAGATGGCATTGATGATGACATGTTGGACGCCAAAGTGCCCAACTCTGATGATAGTGGCATTGAATCAAGTGCTGCTTCAGACTCAGTCAGTGACACTAGATCAAGCACTGCTGCAAGTTTGAGTTCAGACAGTTAGTGGTATTGGATCAAGCTCTATTCAGGTTCGAGCTTGGGCTCAGTGGTATTAGATCAAGCTCCACTCAGGTTCGAAGTTGGGCTCAGTCATAGGATCAAAGCATGAACTCAGCTCAACCTCTAGAGTTGATTCTGACACGATGTTGATTCTTGTCCTTCCTCTAGATGTAGTCTGTTTTTGAATCTGGCTTCGGATCTGATTTTGGCGGGCATAGCTTGCTCTGGATTTGGCTTTGGCTTGCGTTAGCTGGTTTCGACTGTGACTTGTGTTTATAACTGACTTTAGATCTAACTTCCTCCCCCATAATTGTTCCCTACCCAAATATATCTCTCAAAAGGCTCTGGCCTCCATAAAAAGTTGATTCAACAACTGTTCTTTACTAAGCTTACATGTCTTCCCTAGAGACTCTATTCTCTATAATAGCTTGATTCAGTAGCTTTGCTATTGTTATGTCGAAGGATGACTACACGAATCTAACACCTTAAAAACGGATCGAATCGAACTTCAGCACAACTGAAAAAAGGCTGAGAAACCAAAGTTGACCACTGCAAACAGGTCTGGATCTGTGCAGAATCATATCTGAACCTGATTTTGATTGCGGATTGGATCTGAACAGGCTGGAGTGGATCGGTTCTATCCAGCGGGTTGTGTTTGAAATCATGCTGCAGAACTGCTTGGTGTTTTGATGACCGAGCGGCTGTTGGGTGGATCCAAAGAAGATAAGGCGGCAGGCGGTTGTCATCGAAGGCGACATGATCACGGAGGGATCACGAGGCTCCGACGAGATCACAGGGCTAGAGAAATGAGTTCTGACGACAAGCATGTCGGTGAAGAGTTTCGACGGCGAGCTCGGGGTCTGATTTAAGTGGGTTTGGAGATGATGAGGTTGGATTTTGGGTCTGCGACGTCAAGGCGAGGTCGGTTGGCAGTGGCGAGGTTGGAGATAGGTTGGGTCGTCGAGGTCACCATTGATGTAAGTGATCGTTGGCGAAGAAGAGAGCAGGTGGTTTCGAGAAGAAGAGTTGGTTGCTGTCAAAGGCTCCACAGGGTGTGAAGGGGAGTAAGGCTAGTTGTGGATGTCGTTAAGGATGCAAATGACGTCGACTGGGTGTGGTGGTGCTGTCGAGACGAAGGCGAGATGGGTTCGAAGTTGAGTCGACGACGGCGATCTCGATTCGAACTCGGCTTGGCGGCGGCGGCGAGATCTTAGGGAGGCTTGGATGGATTGGGGTTGGACGACAACAGCGAGGAAGAGGGAGCAGAATTTTAGGGTTAGGTTGGGTTTTTGATTGTTTTGGTGAGAAGAGGAAGAAGATGATGAATAGTATAGTTTTCTAATTTTGGGGATTTTTGGGAGGATTTTTGGGGGAATTTTGAATAGAATTTTTTTTTGCTGATTAAAGAACTACCTGACAAGAAGGAAGAGATTTTTTTCAAGAGAAAACTAAAGGATTTTGTGAAGAGAAGGACAAGAAGGGAAAAATTCTAACTGTTGGGTTTTGGATTTATTGGAGAAGAATTCAGAAATTTAGTTCTGACACTAAATTTGAGGCAGGACGACAGGGAAAATAGGGTTTGTGGTGAGATTGGAGATAAACTAAACTAGGGACTTAGGAAAATTAGGGAAAAGATAGGAATTTGGGCATCCAGGTAAATCAATCACCCACTTTGCGCATTGCATGCAAAGATTTAAATTTAAGGATTCGCACTTAAGGGAATTGTTTCCCTAACTTTATGCTTCGCACACAAAGATTTCAGGAAACCAAAACTAGGGTTAAAAAATTATCAATAGTTCAATGATCTGAAAAATAAAATTGTACAAGAATATTAATAGACAGAGGTCACATGCACTACTCGTGTCCATCTCCTAATCATAAAAGAGCTCCTAAAAGAAATAATAAAAAGAAAAACTAATAAAAAATGCTACTCTTACACCAAATCAAATCCAACTTAGATTTTTCCTTCTCCTTGCTCGAATAAATCTTTCAATAATTCCTTGGATCTTCAATGTCTTCGTCAAGGCACATAAACATGTATTATGTAGAGTCGACAATACCTAATCTTGGAGGGGTTGGTCGGTGAGATGCTATATTTGGAGATATTTGAGTAATTGTAAGTTACTAGAAAGATGCAGGAGAAATGGAGGTGGTCCATGATAGATAATTTCTCATAGGGCTCACATGTCAGGATATTTAAAGAACCCTTTTGAGAACTCAAAATCAACTTAAATTTTTTTTAAGAGAAACAACAAAAACATATAAAAGTTAAGGAAAGTGTATGATATTTCTCACATGGAAACTAGAATGAGAAATTTTAACGTTTCTTCAAAGGGTGAGATGACAGCTTATGTGCATTATACAAGTTGTAGGATGAACTAAAACTTACCTTAACATGAGGAATTATATGCTAGAATGAAATGGTTGATAGACACACAATTTTGTAACATGGACACCTCTATTGCATCCGCCATACCATGTTAGATATGTGTCAAACATGTATCTGATTTGATACTTCTTATTGTGTCATTGCTATTCATATGTACTATGTTTAGAAGTTGTGTTTGCATGTTATGTCATATGTGTTCATGTTGGCGGCATATTCGCGTGCTTGTGTCCTAGATTTACAATAGTTGCGAGAAAGCAAAACTTGAAAATGCCTGAAATTAGAACAAAGGAAGCTTTAGAAAATCTAGGAAGCAAACACGCGGATATGTCGCCAATATGAACACATATGAATGCTCTTTTTTTTTTAAGATGAACAATAACCGCGTGAATAGTAGTGGGTGGTACCGTTGTGGTTACTATTCATGATGAATAACTACTCTTTTTTTTTTGGTGGCAAAGGCAAGAAAAGATAGGGTTAGGGTTTTCGTTTAGCATTTGAGAGGAAGAGATCTGAGAGGGCATGAGTACTCTCTCTATACTCTTATCTGTAGGCAAATACAATTACAACTCATAATACAAGTAGGACTTATAACACATATAGCAATATGATTCTTAATTAAGTAACTAATTAGGACTCCTAACACATATAGCAGAATGACTCTTAATTATGTAACTAACTAATTAAAGAGTTTAACAACTATGTTGTGACACCCAGGTAAGAACTTTCGACAAGATCACCTATCCTGAGATTGATCTTGCCCGAGCATGCTTAATTAAGAGTTTTCAATATTTAAGAAAGTGGTAGGCGGAGTTATGCCAAAGGTGGGAACTAGTGTCTTGGGGTCTAAGGCTGGCCTAGGCATTTTTCTATTCTTTTAATTTTTAAAATTTATTTAGGTGTATTACATATTCAAAAACATTAAGAAATCATAAAAAATACAAAAAAAATCATGCCATAATTTTATTTATCTCAACAATTATTTAGTTGAACTTAAAATTAGTTTCATGCCTAATTTATTAAGCTATAATCAAGTATCGTTGATACTTTGTTATTTGTAGCATTATTGACCATACGTAGCTACTTAATTATGCTTTCTTTTGCTAGCGGTGGATGCAATTGCAGTTGTAGTACTAGTGAATCACAACATCCTATTCTTCCTGCTGCAGCAATAATAGTTTAGCGCAGCTGTAGTAAGAAGAGAAGAAGAAAGGAGTAGCAGCAGTAACAACATTAGCAACAACAAAAGAAGAGGAGCCAAGTAGTTGTTGAGGAGAGGAGGAAAAGAAGAAGTAAAAGAAGAAAAGGGAGGACGAAGAAAAAAGCAGCACAACAACATGAAGAAGAATAGGAAAAGAAAAGGAGGAGATGGAGATGGTTCAAAAAGTTGAAAACATGTAAAATCAGAAAATGGTAAAACTTTTATATTTCTACCTCTATTTGACAGCGGAGGTCTTCGATGGTGTCCTATCATTGATCAGAGGGGTTACTTATCGCCGACCGTGAAGGATGGAGTAGGTTGGGTTTGGAATCAATTTGGGGTTGGATGCTAGGGCATTTGCCCCTCTCCGATTGACTCATATTGCAAGCGAAGCGGGTTAGACACACTTTGAAGTGGGTTTGATCTGCTTAACTAAAAGAATAAAATTTAGAAGCGGTTCACCCAGGCGCGAAGCAAGCCGCCTAAGCAGTCCCAATCTCGCCAAGTCTAGAGAAGCCCAAAGTGCAGGGACCGCCTAGGTGGGAGCCTGAGTTGATTTTAAAACACTGGTGTTTTCCATGGTTCCTAAAAAATGCTACCTAAGATAAATTTGTTGAGTCTATGGAAATCATTATGTGCCAACGACTTTCCCAATGTATATCTCATGTGGGACAATTCATTTGGGTGTGGCATACTCCCCCTCATATAAGGTATGGCTTCGTTGTCATGCTAACATTTCACCAGGCGATATGAGATTTTAGAGGTGGCTCCAAAAGAAGGCATCCACCACATTCTTGTGTGGTGTGACGCTTTGCTCCATGTAGTACTTTAATCAAAACCCTAGTTTCCACTTCTTTCTTGACACCTGCACATATATCTCCTACCACTTTTGTCTTTCATCCAAAACCCCACAGTTCCCTTCCTCCAAGCCCTAGGTTTCCTCTATCTTCTCCTTTCACAGGTATGTTGCTAAACCCTAGAACACTTCCATAAACTATCAGAATTGGGACGCTAGGGTGGACACTCTACCTTTGTTGACAACTCAACACATAATGGTCCGCATCTGACTATATAAAGTGGTGTATTTTTGTACTAATCTCTTCTTTTATGCATTAACTTAGAGGAGTAACATCATTATGGCAATCACTTTGAAAAATTTGTTAAATGGAGACTCTAGGAATTACTCTTGCCACAACTGATTATTATTAAAATTACTTGATAATGACGATGATCAATGTTCTAAAAAGCGGTTTCAGTACGCGCGCAGTCCGGGAGCGCATAATGCTTAAAAGGTTTAAATGGTGATTAAACGGATTACACGTTTTATTATTATTTTAATATATAATAATATTATAATACTTAAAATATGCAAATATAAATTCTATAAACTTTCACAAAAAAATCATAAAAGATATAGCAAACATAACTTGAAAAATTAAATTGCTAGTACTAAGATTAAAAAGTAATAATGTCAATCAGTTTAAAGTACATCAATGTACCTCTATTTAGAAAAGTAATAATGGATCGGGTTTAAGTTCAGTTAGCTTAATGGGTTCGAAATTTGAACTTATTTATAAAATGATTGAATAACGTTTAAACGGACACTACTTAATCACCGATTAGACGCTTAATCGTCGCTTAAGCGAATTAATCGCCTGGCCGAGTAATCCGACCGCTTTCTTCAAGTTCTGTTCGGTTTCAGACCGAAAACATTTAAGCGGCCGATTAATCGGCCGCTTAAACCTTTTTTTAGAACACTGACGATGATGATATTGATCCCTTGATAATATGGTTCACCGAGATTTTTTAGTTTAAGTAAATCACCCTCGTACGACCTTGGCATGGACAATTTCTTCTGATTATGCTGTGACTATTTATCTGTACTATGTACATCATCTTTTTTTTCTAACTAGTGACTGCACATTATTACAATTTACAAGTCATACCTATCTGGCATCATCAGTGGTGTCTGTATGTATGTTAGGTTTCTGTCCCTTCTCTCAGTCCCTTTCAGTTTTGATTTTCTTCACACACACACACACAGAGAGAGAGAGAGAGAGAGAGAGAGAGAGAGAGAGAGAGAGAGAGAGAGAGAGAGAGAGAGAGAGAGGTGTATGTATAATATAATTTAATATAGCATTCATCTCTTGTAGTAGTTGCACTATTTTCTCTGCAATATGCCCATGCAAGATGGCCATGAGGTCATGCCAGTGCACAAGTATATGCTTTTGGTCTCAAGCCCATTTGTCGATAGGTAGAATGTTTCAAGATGATAGCCTGCAGGTCTTAGAACCCTGTTAAAGTCGCATTGTCAAATCGTTTTTTTGCTTGATTGGTTATTAGCTCCTAGTTTTTTTTGCGGATAAGCACATTTGGTTTCTAGGTCAAGCCCAAATTGAACCGATGTCTCTAATAAAAGTTGTTACTGGCTCTTACTGTGATCTTTGACTTTATCTTTCTATCTGTGCCATCAAAGAGAGGGTTGAGGGACAGAGAGACAGTGCGAGAAGTAGTGTCACATAGGATCATTGTATCAACAAAAAAGGCCACATGGAAGGAGAAGGGTTGGAATCTGATTACAGTCCTAAATCATAATTGAATCTGATTATGGAAACGGGAATAATATCTGGATCTGAACCTGACAGCAAAGTATTCGTTTTGTCCTTTTGAGTCAAACTTGTATCTGGTTCATTTAGAGCACTGCTATTGGTTTCATATTCATATAAATTAGCAAAATTTGGTCAGCTCTAAGCAAGTCTTATATTCATAATAATGTTAAATTGATGGACATTAGCATGGTGAAATTTTTTGTCCTAAGAGTTAACTGCTATAGGCTTGAGATCTATTTATATAGAGAGATTATTTTTAGTAGCCTTACTCTTGTTGTTTGAAAACTGTATGCATAAACTCTGTTATTTTGTAAAGCCAATAATTTGACCCAATTGCAGAAAGGACAAATGAAAAAAGAAAGTGATGATAACGTGCCGAATGCTTACGCTGACACTAAAAAAGCCAACCCGAAGGTTGAAGATGAAGATGCTAAGAATGAAATCGTTGAATCAGATATTGAATTCGAAGGTGAAGTCATTGAACCCGATAATGATCCTCCACAAGAGGTATTTTCTGATTGAGCTAGTTCAAGTCAAGAGTGGTGCCTTTTCTTATCAGGATTTAGTTACCTACAATATGGAGTTTCTTAAATTATTTTTCTTGCAGATGGGAGATCCTTTGGTTGAAGTTTCTGAAGAGAACCGTGATGCTGCTCAGATGTTGAAAGCAAAAGCTATGGATGCGATATCTGAAGGCAGGCTAAAGCTGTCGTCTGTCAGGTATTTCTGTTCTTTTCTTATTGAAGTTGGATTGACTTTGAACTTATGTATTCTAGGAAATCTTGAGGAAGCGATTCAACATCTCACAGAGGCTATCCTATTGAATCCAACTTCAGCTATCCTATATGGAAACAGAGGTACCACTACTTGCACATTAATGTTTCTTTACTGGGTTGTTGCCTTTTCTTCCATTGTCTCTTCCCTATTCTTTGTGGTTACAAGTATTCCCTATTTTTCAGCTAGTGTTTTCTTGAAGCTGAACAAACCAAATGCTGCTATTCGAGATGCAGATGCAGCTTTAAAGGTTTGTCTTCCAAAATGTGACAACAATTCTATTCAGTAGATTTTTTTTTTCTTCATTAGCTTTTAGTGTAAATTACCTTCATATGCCTAATTTCCTGATTTCTTGTCATTTTTTCACTTAGATAAATCCTGATTCTGCGAAAGGCTACAAAGCACGGGGGATGGCAAAGGCTATGTTGGGTCAGTGGGAGGAAGCTGGGAAGGACCTGCACATAGCATCAAAATTGGATCATGATGAGGAGATTCATTCAGTTCTCCAAAAGGTAGCATCACATTATTAAAGAGGGATGAGAAAGAGCTTGTTTCCATGATTATTGTATCAATTTGCAGGTGGAGCCTAACATGCACAAAATCGAAGAGCATCGCCGAAAATATGAACGCTTGCGGAAAGAGAGAGAAACAAGGAGAGCAGAACGTGAAAGGCAACATCAGCATGCTGAAGTTGAGGTGGTTATCATGTTGTACTTTTTGTTGTGATACGTGATTCCTTGGTTAACCTCTATATTATTTTCTGTGGAAGCAGGCTGCATATAGAAAGGGAAAAAGGAGCAAACTTCAGAAACTTCTGTAAGTTCTGTCCTGCATGAGGTCAACAATGTCAATCAACCTAAACTAGCCCAATACTAGTTTCTTTGTATCAAAGAATTTTTTTTAATAGATAATGTCTTTGCTTATATTCTAGTAAAAGCTTTCATAAGCTCATTAGTGTCTGAGGCCAGCATTTGTCATCCTTATGGAGCCCAACATAACATTACTTTTTACCAAGGAAATGTATTGTTTCTAGGGGGTATCTTTTCTGTTATGGGATTAAAATTCTTGCTTATGAATTTATTTGCATTCTGAAGCAGGATCCTGAGATTAAAGACCAACAAGCCTTTGGTGGTTTACAAGATGGTATGATATTATTATCATATTATCCTCTTCCCCCCTCCTTTTATCAAGCTTACTACTTCCAAAAGCCTACAACTTGAAGATTTTCTTTGCATTAGTCAAGCCTATGTGCTTTAGTCTGCTATAAACATTCACACATTCTTGAGCTCAGACAAGGCATTAGATATTTACATATAGTTATGATTGTGTGTACATGAATTCCCAGGTCTTTTATAAATTTAAGCATCAATGCAGTTAGTCTTACATAACATGTCCGCCCATAGTGTTTTTAGAGGTTTGCTACATCGTGATATGTCTTGACTGGATGTGGTTGATAGTAGTATGTTATAAGGAGTCACTATGTAATTAGAAGTCATATTGCAATTAGGAGTTGGAATTTTTGTTTGTCTATAAATAAGAATATAGAGAGAAGACTCATTGACTGTCTAATTTCATAATCTAAATCTTCTAATAGTCAAAGAAGATCTCACATTATTAGTAGAAATTGGGGATAGAACTAAACAGCGAGATCACACCCTCATATTACCAACTCATATTTGTTTGAATGGCAAAAAGTAAGAAGTAGAATAAGCATTATAATCCTTTAGAACGAGGGATGGATGTAAGATGTCAGGGTGAGGAAGTGATGGAAAAAACTTGCGTACTGAGGCGGGGAAATGCCTTGAATAGTTTATTGTAAAAAAGAGAAGAAGGTTGAGCTAGAGACCAATTTGAGAGTAGCTGATCGTTCATAGCCATGACTGAGTGATTACTTGTTCAGTAAGACGAATGTCTTGCTTGGCTGTCTTAGGATATGATCATATGACTCCTGAATCCTGATGATCAACAATTTGGGTTTGATGAGAACCTAAGAAATTTTTATCTGTCTCAAACTTAAATCTGCCAGGTTCAGAATATCTAATGACTCAAACTTAACTGTTATTTCTATTTTGTTTCAAAGGGATCATGTTTTTGTATAGTCCACAATAATGATTGATAAGATGACAAACATGCATGCTATTTCACACAAAATCTCCATCGAAATCCAAATTGTATGGAGACCACTTGGTTGTGTTATGTAGCTTATGCTTAATCTATGGCTTTTGTGGTGATCCATGCAGCACGAGCTATTAGAAAAATAGAAACAATGCGGAGAACAGTAGGATAATTGTGATCAATTCAAGTGGGTTTGTTGTTTTTAGTTCCATGATTTAGTCTAGCGAATGTACCGCCGGTTTAAATGTTGTAGTCATGTATTTTAGGTATTATTAATTTAATAGGGGTAGGGCGGTAATGTGGGTAGGGTCTATCAGGTCAGCTTTGACCTGACTTGTGCATGGCTAACCCAAAACTGAATTGCCAATAAATTAGCTAATCCTAATCCAACCTGAAAAAAGTCAAGTATCTGTCAAAACCACGTGGATAAAAAATTATATCATATGTTAACCACGATCTGCCATTTATTCTGGCAAGTATTTTCCTCCGTAAAACTCACAATTTGCATTTAATTGAGGAAAAGAGAAACTCAAAGTCGAATGAGTTATATATCAAAATGCTCAAAAACATCGAGTCAATTTATAACAAGTAACAAAACTATTACTATAACTTATAAATCCATTCCTTGTAGCTTAGAAAAAAGTACAAAGAATACATACCGTGGAATTAGAAGTATGAAAAGTCAAAAGATCACGAAAAGGAAAATAAATTAGATGATGCAACTTCGAGATGATGTGTTTAGGACAGCAAAAAGGTGATCAGTTGAGTCAAAAGGAGATGATGTGTTTATTTATCAAATTGAAGGAGATGAGCCCCTTTGTGTTTGCTTTGAGATTGAAAGCAGAAAGTGTGTGAGATGGTGGGAGGAAAGGGGTTTACTTCAAGATTGTAGTAGAAATCCAGAAGAGATGGCAAATCTGGTGGATTAAGGCCAGGGAGGCAAGGGAAGGGGTTTGCTTCAAGATTTAAGGGGGAGAGGCTAGTCCGAGGAATCATGGTTTGGGAAGGAGGGAGAAAGTGGTTTCCTTCAAGATTGGAACTTTCTTTTTCTTTTTTCTTCTTTTTTTGGTTGGGGGTTCTTCTGGATCATCTCAACTGCTTGGGAGGTGGAGGAATGGAAAGGGAGGGCTTCATACCTTATATATAACAAAGCCAATCAAGATATTTAAATATTGTATTATACTTTACTAATAACGTAAGTTCTTAATTGGATCAATTTGCAGCACATTTTATTTTTGAAGGATGGGCTGGTGTTAATTGAGTCATAAGTGGATCACTTGAGGCAAGTGGTCAAATCCTGACCGATCTCATGTAGTAATCAGTTATAGTTGTTATGTTGCACGGGCACAACAATATTGAAATGGATACGACACGCGGATACGTGACGGATTCTTAAAAATATACATGACACGTGTATCCGACACATATGTCGGACACGTTTCGGACACGACATGGTTCCATGATAGTAGGAGTGTCCGTGCTACATACTTGACCCTATAGAGACCTTTACCCATTATGACTTTACCAAACACGCTAACTTTGGGTCGTCTTTTGGGTAAGGTAATTGGCCTGAGCTGGACTGCCACCCCTTATTAGGAGTGATTTTGTTCGTCTTATTATTTGGACATCAGCTTACTTGGTTTCCATGTTGACTTAAAATTATTATGGTATGAGAGTTTGCTTTGAAACAGTGAATTCAGCAAGGAAGTCTGATTTCCCCCTTTCAATTTAAAGTAGCCTCACATTCGCACAAGTAAAAAAATAATAGAAAACAAGGAGAAAATATTTGTAAACAGAAAAGTTGATCTGACATGGGAAAATAAAGCAAATAGCTAATAGCTGATATAATTAATATGTTTCCACTCTAACTTTAAAATACAGACTCCTTCTAGACATGTCTAGAAGCAGTATCTAAAACATAACAATCAACTTCAATTCAATCTAAACCTCCTATGTACTCATGTTCTGAATCTATAATCATAGCATATACTAAGCAAAAAAGGGTCCTTGCCATGAAAATGTATACTGTTTTCTTGGGCAAAAGGTGAAAGAGGAGAAATTGACATGTGGCTTCTTAACTTCTCATGTTTCCACATCATTCCACATCCTTTTATTACACTCCATTTAGATTTAAATTTTTCTCTACCGAAGACCTTCCCTCCTGTCCTCACGCTGCTCATTCACTAGGAACTAGGATGAGTCCCCATCCCGCGGCACCCGCCACACCCCCAAACAGTAATTCCTCATGATGTCTTTACACTGAGATGAATTTAAAAAAATATTTTGAAAGACAACGACTCTCTAATGCTTCCACGTGTAGAACAGTGAATTCAAATTCAGATTTCTCTCAGGTCCATCATTCAACATTACAAGGCTACAACTTTTATTTAAAAATTGAATTATAAATAGAACTATATATTTTTATTTGTGGAAAATGAATGAATCTAGATGACAATTTGATATGTAACTCTATAGTATAGGCTCCTGGGTATTTCCTTAGTTATTAATTTAATAGTTCAAAGTCCCTAAAGCATCATCATTTTAGTCTTAGTTATAAAAATATACAATTTTGTTTTTCTATTCTCAGAATTTTTTTGTCACTTTTTCTTTAGTGAAGGCAGTGGATATATTCCCGCGTTCTACTAAAAAGTTTTTAATGAAGCCAAATACATAACAATACGTAAAGAAAAAAAGAAATATAATTCACTCCTCATTCTTAACATCTTTCAAAAAGCGATAAAAGAGAAATAAAGGCTCCGAGGGAAAGAGGAATGTTTTTGGGATTTGAGTGTATTTGAGATAAAATATAACTAACCTCATTTTAGAATAACAATTATAACCAAGGAGGTTAGATTGGCATTAGTCGTAAAGGAGATAGTGCTCTTGTAAAATTTAATCTTCAAACCTGACCAGACCCAAAGCAATAGATAACCCATTCAATGGGCCAGAGATGTAGAAAGTGGTGCTTTTCTATAACATGAGTAGCACCATGATATCACTGGCAAGGATTGATTGTAAATGTTTCGCCATGGATTGCTCTTCAGGTCTCTTGTCTTGCATACTATATCACATTTTATGTTAATATCAAGCGGTAGATAAAACTTTTTTAACATTAACTTGTGCAGATGTGCACTTGAATAATATCAGGGTACACATAGAAAGGCTGAGTTGACGCATACAAAACCAAGCCCACTTTACGGGAAAGGCTTAGATGATGATTGCATTAATAATGTTGAGAAATCGGGGCAAACTCATATATCATATCACCACATGTTCTGTTTTCAGATTTGATGTGAATTTAACATAGTGTACGAATAAAGAGCGAGTGTCATTATTAGCCAGAACTTCTCAAAGTTTAGATCACATTCCTCCTGTTTCTTATCACTCATTCAATCGACTTACGTTAACAAGTGATATGCAGGAACTGTGATGAGCATCCATTCTTCTAGTGAACTAGAAACCAAATTGATGGCTGCAACGAGATTATCTAGACTTGTCATCCTCTATTTCACTGCAACATGGTGCGGGCCGTGTCGCTTCATGGCCCCAGTCTACAAGAGTTTAGCAGAAAAGCACCGCAATGTTGTTTTTCTGAAAGCAGATATGATGAGGTTGGAGATGTTGCTCAGAGATGGAATGTAAGCAGTGTTCCGACATTCTTCTTTCTAAGAAACGGCAAAGAGGTTGACAAGGTTGTTGGAGCAGATAAGAATGGTCTTGAGAGGAAGATAACACTGCATGCAGCTAAGCAGTCATGATTACGCGAGGAGGACCAGAACTGGTTAGTAGAAACTGTTGATTTTCTTGTATTTTATCTTTAACAATATGGCATCCATGTTTTTTGTCAATTGGTGTTTCTATTATCTCTCAGTACTGTGAACAGAAAGGATAATAAATATGTTACAGTTGTCAGTGTTGACTGAATTTTGACATCTGTACATTTTGTTTAGTGGGCATGTTTTACTGATAGTCATACTTAATAGTAACAAATCTGCACAGCAACATCATCATCAACGACAAGAAAGCCTTATCCTTGCTGTTCTTTTATCTTATATTTCAGTACCTCTTACTTGGTCAGTTTAGTCCACCCCTAACATAGCTGTTCCTTTGACTGTAATGCTATCACCTCTCTCTCTGACACTGAAACCATGTTAAGTGTCTAGCCGTTGTCCTACCGTGGAAAGCCATCTTAAACTTTTGTGAATGCAACTATTCTCATCTTATCTATAAGCACGCGAACATTTGTATCAATATTCAACTTTTATCTTTTTTCCCTTTTTGAGAATTTGCACTCTAATTTCTCTTCATGTGCTGAACTGATAACTATGGTTGGTTTTGTGTCCATCATATAAATGTTCCCACCACCTTCAGAGGTATCTTTTCTTTCCAACATTTAATCATTCTACTTCATTCTTCTAACGAACAGTCTCCTCACACCATTCTTACTGCGATGTAAATAATTGGGGAAATTACAACAAAATATCTCAAATTATGGGGGCTCTTTCAATAAAGTATCTTAGACATTCTTTTTTATTCAACTAGATGTCTTCATGTTTTGTTTTCAGTATGCTAATTTATGGAACTAATGGCTGTCTGCTAAATGATTAAGATATCCCCAATTATTATGCTCTTCAATTAATAATAAAAGGAAAAGCGTAATTCTAAATTTGATACATTGAGGTGATCAAGGAGGTGCTGATGGTGGACGGTCAGAGGAGGTAGGGTTTATGATTAGTGTTCTAAAATGCAGTTTTTTGATGCATGCGGTCTCGCAAGGCATGGCACATAACCGGCCTATGCGGTCTCGCAAGGCATGGCACATAACCGGTCTCGCAAGGCATGGAAATGAAGTATTAATATATTATTATATATAATTATATACATATTTTATATATTATGTTAAAATTTTGAAAATGCTTAAAATATGAAAAAAATAGAAAAACGTTATAAGCTTTCTAAATGGTTCTAAAATAATGAATGAACTAATTACTTGTGAATAAGACTGATATAAACTATTATACAATGAAATAAGGATAGTTTTAAATATCGGCCGATTTCGATATATCGGCAATATCGTATCAGGTTTTGAGATACCTGATACAATACTAACCTTATGATATCGGTCGACAGCTTGATATGGCCGATATTGCTGATATTGATAATATTAATACTAAAAACTATTGGCTAATGCTGAGATTTTAAACTATAAAAATAAGTAAACGCTAATAAATATAATTCATAAACAATATTACAATAGAAAAATCACAAACCAATATGAATTAAGTCCAAAGAAATAAAAAAAGAAAGTTGAAGGATTTATCTCCTTATAGTCATCTTAGCAATATAATTTCTAATGCACAAACACAAATTAGAGAATGAAATAGGATAAAAAATGTGTGTCAATAAATCAATCAAAGTATCAAATTAAAGAAATTCATAAAAGGAAAATCCCGAACTTAAATTATTAGACAATTTAATGAAGGAATCAATAAACACTAAGCACTACTTAATAATTCATCATCATTCATTAATTATCATTCATCTAGGACTTAGTAGCAAGCAAAGCAACTACAAAATCACATATCCATGATTAGTCATCATCAAAACCAGTGTTTTAAATCTCGGATATCGGCATATATCAGTCGGCAAAATTATATACCAGATACGGGATACTGGGTGATATATCTTGATATGGTACACGTCATTTCGAACGTCATACCGCATGGAAAAATATACATGTTATTGCTTATATAAATCATATGAAACTATTTAAAACAAGTTTAGAATTATGGACTCATAGGGAATAATTACTTTTATAGAAGCTCTTTAAATGCGTTTGTGAAAGCTGCTCAATTGCATCACGTGGCGATATATTGGATATATTCATCTCGAATATCGGCCGATATATCGGCCATGTGGGGATATGTCGGTCAATAGCGGTCCAAAACGCTATCTGATAAAATTTTACACTTATCGTATCGTTTTGAATAAAATACCAGTATATCGGTCGAGATTTAAAACAGTGATCAAACCATAAAGTAACTACTATGTAAACTATGGTTTCAAATATCGGCCGATCTCTATATATATCGGCAATATCGTATCGGGTTTTGATGTATATAAAATCGGCTGATATCGATGCCAATTTTGCCTATATTGTCAGTATTGACGACCGATATTGGTGATATTGAAAATGAAACCATTGTCCGATTCTGATACTGATACCAAAAATTTAAATCATGATGTAAATAATCTAAGTCACTAGGTTTTACTTTTGGAGCGGATAAATTACATCCTATCCACATGTGAACACATTAATCCACATGAGGGTTCGTAATGGCATAGACCTGCACGAACAAACTGTTTGCTCTTTTGAAGGGCATAATGCAATGCAAATGCAGTCAGTGAGCGCATACATTATGTGGCCACATACGAACACTAATTATGTTGGAGAGAGAGAATTAGGTGCTGGAGAACAAAGTGATGAGGGAGGAGAGGATGGCAATTGGGAGAAAGGAGGTTTAATAGTGAGAGATTTCGTAGGAGAGGGTGTGATGTGGGAGGAGTTGAGTGTGTGTGCAGGGAGGAGATGATGATGGGAAAGTGGGAGAAAGGAGTTTTAATAGTGAGAAGGGATTGGTAGGAGAGGGTGTGATGTGAAGGATCTGGTAGGGGAGGGTGTGGGAGGAGTTTCGGGGTTGGGGTGGGGGGAGGGCTGGGGGTGGGGTGGGGTTTGGGAGGCCGCGGGGGGGGGGGGGGGGGGTGGGGGCTGGGGGTGGGGGCTGGGGGTGGGTGGGGTTGGGAGGCCTCTGGGTGGGGGGGTTGGGTGGGGTGGTTTTTCTTTTTTTTTTGGTGTTGGGAAGGGGTGAGGGTGGTGGAGTTGGGAGGAAGCGAAATTAGGGTGAGGAAAGGTGGGAGAAGGATAAAATTTAACCATAACCATGAGTTTAATTTAGTTATAAATGGTAACAATAATTAGAAATAAGTTTTTTTTATTTAAGGTGCACCACGATAAGTTTTATTGATGTTAAGAGTATTTTTTCGTCCATTTCCCATCTCTTACTTTGCGTGTGATGTTTTATCTAATAACCGGCTAAGAAAAGGTACTCTCTTCAAATTGCTATAGGATGTCAGGGTATTTAGCTGAATAACAAAAAAAAAGTGACAATAATTGGATAAACTGTGCGCGCGCTTGTCCTCAACGGGATGCTCGACTGGTTAGATCGTGGGTTTGCTTTCCTAGCAGGTCGTCGTTTCGACTCCTTGGTGGGCATTTGCCCCTGGGAAATCTATTCCTGCAATTTATCAGGCCTGTGTAGGGAAATTTCCTGGGGCATGGTACACAGGCTCCACAGGAGTAAGGTTGTCCACGATCGGTTGAGCGTTCTGATCAGACATTGAATGTGAGTTTGAGAGGAATTGAGGTGCAAAGAAAAAAATTATTAACAGAATTTTGAGAATTTTTGTGAGATTGAAGAAGTTGAAGAGGTTGACAATTTTGGGGTAATTTTTTGGGGGAAGAAAGAGAGAAAAAAAAAATATCAAATCGCCTGTACAATTGTTATAATGATGTCGCAGTAAAGTTTTTTTTTACTCCGGGAAGCGTTGCGACGTGCCAGGTGGGGACACAAGAGAGCGGACCGTCGCAAAGGGCAGGGAATGGCAAAACTGACACTCCACCCTACCAAACGAGCCACATGCTACCGGTTGGCGTACATGAGGACCTAGTAAATATCCACACTGATATTGGGGGAGTGTTTGGCAATGTTTTAAACCATAAGGAGTTTTTGACAGGTGAAACATTTCTTGAGGAGCTAAAAGCAGTTTTCCCAAAATAATAAGGTGCTTTGTCTGCCACAGAGAACTAAGGTAACCTTGAAATCCCCTTTCCAGCCACCCTGTTGTGCAGTGCTACAGGAGAACTTGCCTCTTCCTCAAATGAGACTATTGCGTTGCTCCCATTAATTTGTAAATAATTGTATTTTCCCACAATTTCTCTTTGGATGTAAAGAAATTCCCTATAGGTTGTTGAGAATTGGTGGAGATCATGGACCTCTTTTTTGATGAAGTCATCTCTACAAGTGGGGCTTCATTATAAATCACATTCAACGAAGACGACTGCCTTCAAAATTGCTCTGTTTTCATTGGAATACTCGGTCTATTTTTGTAAGGTTGTTCACTGAGATAAACAGCAATTTTCTTGTACGTTCCTATTTTCACATTGTTTACAAAGTTCATTTATCCGCATATTCTGTTATCAAACTGCCTTCCTTCACGAACGCCACTAAGCTTTTGTATTATCGTTATCGTTGCGGTGCTTTTGATCATCCTAACATCAGATTTAGACATTTTGACTTTTGGCTTATAAGACCTTTTTCTTACTCTTTGCTTTTGCAGCCAAAAACTGTTGACAGTTTCCTCTCGTGATCATAACAAACTGTCTCCTTGTACTATGCAAAATCAGAGATCTAAACAACATTGATACATTGAAATGAGCTATTTGGGTGATCTGCAAGCGAAGGTTGCAAGGGACTAATCTGCTTAGTATTTGATGGTTAATTATGAGGATGATGCTCCTTTATAGATGCTGCGACAATGTGAACTCGAGTGAGAGCGATAATTGTTACGATATAAAAATAGGGTTTTTCTTATATTTACCCCTCAAATTTTCTATATTTTTAAATTTACCCCCAAATCTTCATATTTCTAAAATTACCCCTCAAAATCATCCCATATTTTTAAAATTACCCCTACTGCTGGTTTCAGTTTGTCATTTAATAGTTTTTAAAGATGATTACCTAATTAACCCCACTAATACTTCTTAAATTTGACAGGATTTTGTTTCCAAGTTAGAAACATGGTTCAGTTTAGTTGTTCATAATAGGTGAAGCATGCACACAAATAAAAATGAGAAACTGAAACAAGCACATTACAGTACCTGAAATTTGAATAAAAACTATTTAAAATTTGAATACAAACATAATACAAAATCTGTTTTTTTTGGATTTTTTGAGGGAGACAAAGCGACAGTTTGAAAGAGAGAGAGAGAGAAAGGTTAGGGAAGTATTAGTTGAGTTAATTTGGTAATCATCTTTAAAAACTGTTAAAAGATAAACTGAAACCAGCATTAGGGGTAATTTTAAAAATATGGGATGATTTTGAAGGGTAATTTTAGAAATATAAAGATTTGAGGGTAAATTTAAAAATATAAAAGATTTAAGGGGTAAATATAAGAAAAACCCATAAAAATATTACCTTCAATCTTTTTATCACAACTTTAGAGAGTTTTAGTATAGTGACAGATATTTTAATATGGTATTAGAACAACTCGGGTTTGGGTTTCAATGTCTATCGGTTGCGTACGTTTTTAAGGAAACGAGATTTCCAAAAAGCTTAGTTTTACGTCCGTGAAAAGTGGCAGAGTAGAAGGGTTGAGCTGGAACCTCTGATACCATGTGGGCCATCTTTTCCTCAATTTGTTGGGAATCAAGCAAGAACATTGGTATTTTGTCAAAACTTTCACTTTTGTTTTGAATTTGCTCTTATATAAAAAAAACTGATACATATATTTTTCATGAGGCAACTTATTCATCGTGTTAATTAAATAGAATACAATACTGGACATCATTCCTGTTCTTTCACTCTGCTTCTCAATGAGTTATGTTCAATGAAAAACTGCTCTGAAGGAGATAGAACAACAAGTAGCGAAGGACTTTGAGGTGCCATACGAGGCTCACCTCCTCTACTTCCTCTCATTCTTTGAGTAGAACCTGAGCACCATATAGAAGAAGAGCCTGTAGAGCACACCCCAAGCGAGGAGAATCGCGACATCAGCCCACACGCTCTCCAGCTGAATCCCCATTGTCGAAAGCACATCCTCGCCGATCAGTGGGCATGCCAGCGTCGCGTTCTTCTCTCTGTGCAGATCGCTGTACTGGATTTCGCCCAGAGGCCCCGGCGACAGCTCGCTTGGGCTCCCGATGTAGCACTGGTCCCCTTTGAATTCGTTGGTCAGCAAGGCCTCAAACGGATACTTGATCGCCGACACGTAGTGAAGCCACTTCCAGTAGATTGGTATCTGCGTTCTCTTCAAGAAGAACCCGCAGGTCAAGAAGAAGAGCGCGGTGGTGGCGATCACAACGGCGTAGCCTGTAATGTAGCTTGGCACGAGCGCGCTGACCAGCATCACGTAGGCGTTGGTGGTGATCAGGGACGCGAAGAGGATGATCCAGAAGTAGAGCAGGCTGCTGTTGAGCTTGAGCATGAGCTTGGTGATGGGCCGCGAAGGTCAGGCCCTGGACGGCTAAGAAGGGGAGGTAGACGAGAGGGAGGAGATGACGTATGAAGATGCTCGGTATGCGTTGTGGGAGTCTCCCGGATGAAGATGAAGCGTTCTTGGATGAAGGTTGGGACGGCGTCGTTGGAGGAGAAGAAGACGAGGCAGACGGCGAAGATGTAGAAGTTGAGGAGGCGGTTGATGGTGGAGAAGTCGTGGGCGTGGAGGTTGTGGAAGAGGGTGGAGAGGATCAAGGCCATGACTGTGAGGACTACTTCTCGGGAGAGGAACAGCTCGGGGGTGCGGATGACGTTCAGCATCGTCCCCACGAGAGGATGAACACCTCCCGGAGCCAGGGGTTGGCGAACCTCGGACCATCTGAGTGGTTGTCTAGCTCGAGAACCTGTGGCTGCTGTGGCAGCGTGAACACCGGAGTTTCGGGGCAAAGGTCTGCCGACGAGTGCTGGTGCTGTATTGGCTTTGGTAGTAGGCCGAGACCACCGGAGTCTTGTGAGCTGGTGTTCGGCCGGGAGTTCTGGCAGGAGTCCAGGATGGCTGGCGATGGGGCGTGCCCTTGACGCCGTTGTAGATCCACACCGAGAAGTCCTTGTAGAACTGCGAGGCGAGCCTCGGGTAAACTCCCGTGGGCAACGGAGTCTGGGCTTTCTCTCCAAGGAGTTGTCAAAGTTTTCGTCATCATCATCAATTCGTCCTCATAGTAGTTGAAGTCGGTCCGGCTGGGGGTGAGCCGCCGGTGGCCGAGAAAGTGTGGCTGCGGAGGGGGATTTGGTGGGAGGAGTGGGTGGGCTTCTGGTAAGGAGTCCGGGGGGTTTTGGGATGGGAGTTCTTGCGGCCTGGCTGGGCTGAGCCGTCTCTTTGGTAGAGAACCAGAGGCTCCAGGCAAGGTTCGACTCGTCGTACTCCTTGATTACGTCGAGGGGAACTCCATGCTGTTCTCGCCCTCGGGGATGGGGCGGCCGAAGCCGGAGAGGAAGGATGGGAGGGCAGTCGGGCTCCCCAAGTAGATCAGCCTCCCTCTGATTTTTGAAGGAGGCAACAACGTCAGTTTGAGAACTTTGAATTGATTCATGAGACCTGTATTCATCACTGATGTCCTATGTGTTCTCACCTTGCAAGGACTGTGACTCTATCAAGAAGCATTTGAATCCTGAAGGAAGGCTGGTGGATGGTCATGAGCACAATGCTTCCCCCCTTGCAATGTCCTTCACTTCTCGACTACGCTGTAGGCGCTGGTGGAGTCGAGGCCGGAGGTGGGCTCGTCGAGGAACAACAGCGAGGGCTTGTGTATGATGTCGATGCCAATCGACACTCTCCTTCGCTCGCCTCCTGAGACCCCGCGCCTCCCTTCGTCCCCGATGTATGTGTGCGCTGCAGTCTGTTCATCATCATCATCATCATCATTCAGGCCAAGTATAGAATCAATTTGGTATTCAAAACTGATCAATTTCGGGCATAAGCAATAGAAATCGAACCTGCAGGCCGAGCTGTTCGAGGAGCTCCCACACTCGCCGTTTCTTCTCGGACTTGGAGATGGACGGAGATAGCCTGACTTCTGCGGCGAACATGAATGTCTCGAACACTGTCAGCATAGGGAAGAGCTGGTCGTCCTGCATCACATACGATGAAACCTTCTTCATGTAGCTTGCTGACACCTGCACACAAACATTGTCGCAGTCATGATTCACAGTTCGAAGGATTTCTTCACTGAGAGAGCCTGAAGAAGAAGAAACTAACCGGCCGGCCATCAATGCTGACGGATCCCTCGAGGCTCCCACGAGCGATCCTTCCGGCCAATGCATCGAGGAAGGTGGACTTGCCGGCACCGCTGGGGCCAAGAATCGCGGTGACCTGCCCTCGAAGAGCCTGGCCGGAGATGTCATTGAGGAGATAAGCCTCCTTTGTGATCCACTCCCCGTCCTTCTTCTGCTTCTTCATCACACTGTATGAAAGGTTCTGGAAATTCGAGGCCTTGGCCGGCTGCAGCGCCAGCCTCTCCACGGGCGGCCCAGCTCCTCGGCGGCCACCTGCAGGGTGGTCCTGATCGAGGAGGGACTTGAGGTCTCTGCTGTTTGTTCGGGCGTATCTCGCCATTTTGGATGGCTTTCTTCAATCGCTGGTTTAGTCTTTGAGAACGCTAGTATGTGTAAATTTAAAGAGACGATTGCACAACAAGGTTGTAAAATGGGTCGGATCCATTTAAGGTTTAAAACCCGAGCCCAAATGATTCGGATCGTAAGCAGAGGACAAGAGGAATAGTATCATATAGACGTGAAGAACAAGGGGTGGACTTTCTATCACTTGTTATTAGCTCTTGTTAGCTTTGTGATTGCAGAAGAAACTATTGTTCTTGTTTATGTATTATAAATACCAGCAACTGAAAAGAATGTGCGATGACGATACATTCTATATATTGGGCAAGAATTTCTTGAGAACGACTGCTGAATATGAATAGTTCGGTTAAAATGGTGCATGAAATCAAGCTGTGAATTCGATCCTTTGTTGTCACTTCCAGAGTTTGTAGGATCTGATGTTGCTTTCTGAATTTTGGCGTGTAGAAGAGTGGCAGAGAAATATGGGATAGTTTCAAAGGCTTTCACAATAACACAAGCTTCGCCATTTGTCTGTATGTCGTATAATACGAGTATGTTTGTGCACATTCATCCTCGCGTTTCTCTCTATTTGCCCGACGATAAAAAGGAAGCGAATACTGTTAACTGAAGGCAGCTCAAGGGCAAAACACTTCCTCTGTTGGTGATTTCTATTCAGTTTTCACTCACAACCATCATAGCTAGAATCATGCTACCATGGTTCTGTCTCCTTGTACTTGTTGATTGCTTGACTCCAGGAATTCCATGACGGTATCAAGAGAAGGAAGTGGGGATAGCCAACAAGATCCTCCAGCAATTTCCAATCCTGTGGCAAATGTTTCTTGAGATGTAACAAGAATCAGCAGGCTCAAAGCTACATTCATATTTCATACTTCACAACCAAAATTATGATCCCTGTAAATTGAATGTATTATGCCTTTTCTCCAACTTTGGATAGTGCTTGTCATGTCCAAATAAAAGTTCATCGTAAAATTTAGAGATCACCAATGCAAAAAAAATAAAATAAAAATGTTTGAAACTGCTGCAACTAGTTTCACAATAAATAATACTTGTTTATAATAACAAAAAGGCAGCAGTGGTAAATACGAAAGACACAAAGCTATACAAACAAATTCACAAGAACTAATTTCCCTCAGGAATCATATCAGGTGCTAAATGAAACCTGACCAGATACCGATCAAGAAATTTTCCGAAATACATTTGTTACATATTGAAATCATGCATGGAACTGAAACAACGTTACTTTGACGCTGCCTAGGCTACCAAGACTAGGATCAATTCCCTGCAGTCCTTGAGTGCTTGATGAGCCAGTCAATGACAACATCAATGTTGATTGATTCCTTGCATGAGACCATGTAGCAGCAAACTTCCCTGTCCTTGATTTCCTTGAGGCCACTGGAACATTCCAACATCAACATATTAGAGTTTAATGACACAACTAAAACCTCCATAGAGATTAAGTTTAAGAACTCACAGTTGCTCAACTAGTGCCTGCTCTGAAAGAGCTTCAGATTTGTCTATTTTGTTGCCGATGACAAGCAGGGGATCCCACTTAATGATGGTT